>VZUI01049130.1:0-64793 GCA_013401135.1 Cettia cetti | reverse complement strand
TTTTTTTTTTTTTTTTTCTTTTTTTTTTTCCTTTTTTTTTTTCTTTTTTTCTTTTTTTTTTTTTCTTTTTCTGCACTACTGTGCCTTCATCGTCTACATGCACATATTTAAATGGGTTTTTGCAACAAATGGTAACCAGAAATCCTAGTAGCTGACCACCATGTACCTGCCATGTGTTTATCCTCTTATCCTTCCTCTCAGAGACTTTCTTGTGGTGGGATGTGTGGGCTCTTATGTGTTGGCCCAGATGCACAGAATCTATGCAGTGGAATGGTCCCAAAAATTTTGGACAGAATAATGGAATAGTCTGGATTGGAATGGACATTCAAACATCATCTTGTTCCAACTCCCCTTGCCATGAGCAGGGACACCTTCCACTAGACCAGGTTGCTCATCCAACCTGGCCCTGAAAACTTCCACGGATGGGGCACCCACAGCTTCTCTGGGCACCTTGTGCAAGCACCACACCACCCTCACAGTAATTACTCTCTTCCTAATATCTACTCTAAACACATCCTCTTTCATCTTAAAGCATGGCCTTGTGAAAGTTCCTTCTCCAGCTGTCTCGTAGGCCCCTTTAAGTGCTGGGAGGCTGCTAGAAAGTCTCCCTGGAGCCTTTTCTTCTCCAGGCTGAACAACCCCAGTTCTTTTAGCCTGTCTTCCTAGGAGAGGTGCTCCAGCCCTCTGATCTTCTGTGTGGCCCTCCTCAGGATTTGTTCCTGCAGGTCCTAATGTAGGGGTCCCATCTCCAGAGCTGAAGCAGCACAGGTAGGGGTCTCCTAACAGTGGAGTAGAGGGGGAGATCACCTCTCTTGATGCTTCTTTTGATGCAAACCACAAGCACACAGCTCTTGCTTAAATGCCATTTTGCGTTTTGCAAGGGCAGGTAGGAAGACCTGCTGAAAATATGTCCTTTGGTAAAAGCTGGAGTTTGAGAATGCAGGTACCTGTGTGCTGGGAAAGGAAGCCATGAAGTTTTGATGCAAGGCTGCAGAGCAGCTGGTGCATGGGCTCTTAGTAAATGCACAATAATTTTTTTCTCATTCATGAGTCTACATCTCTTGCACTCACTGGAGGAACATACCCTTGGGAATAGAGTAGCTGTAGCATCATGGTTCTCATGCCTGCTGTCCTCAGAGTGCTGTGTCTAGAAATTAACTTGGCAAAGGTGTCCCTGGGCTTTAAGCAGAGAAAGCCCATGGTGCTGGAATCCCACTGGGATATGGAAGTGCACTTACTTTTACAATTAAAAACAACAGCTCTTCAGCAATGGAGGAAACAGAGGTTGCAACATACAGCTGAGACTACTGTGGAAATGTAAACAGAAAATTAATCTAGTCTTTGCGAAGGCATCTGCAAACCCTCTTGTTTAAATGTGATTTGCAAGCCAGAGTGTGCCCTGTGCAGTTGGCCATGCATTACAGTGTCAGTGTGCAGCTCAGGAGTGTGGTGGGTCTTACTTCTCTGAGGAAGGGGTCAGGAAGAGATGTGTGTGGGGAGGATTGTTACAAGCCATCAGAGCCAGACCCCAGTTTTTCTTCCTCTTCCTGCTGCAGGAGCAGCCAATGTGCACAAGAGAGAGGGGAACCAGGCAAATTGGTGGGATTTTCTTCAGTGTGAGATCTTTGCCTGGCTCTGCTATAGTTCGGTGTTTCTGTCCAGTGTTTCTGACAGCTAAAAATGGATATTTCATTACACAACTACTCAGTCATGTAATATGTAATACTGTGAAGAGCTGAAGAACGTTCCTAATTAAACCTAAACCTTAGATACTTTCCAGAGTAATGCTTAGAAAAGGTTTTAGAGTTCCTGTCCTGTCCGAAACTCATTGCTGCTCATGTGAAGCTCATAACTCACCAGGTGGCCAAAGCCACAGAAATGCCTGAAGCAGCATTAAACAAGAAAAAGCAGCAGGCAGACTGCTCCTGCCACTCTTGACACCAAACCCTCTTTCTCTTGAGCTGCTTGATGATTTGTGCTAATCTTTTATCACAGTTCATCCCTCCTCTGTGCCTGACCTGTAGCTCTGATTGGCAAAGTGGATTGAAATAAAAGCTAAGGATGCTCCTTCCTTTTCCCCCATGCTTTGCAACTCTCTCAATGATAGTGGTAGAGCAAACCACTATTCTGTCTGTCTGTAATGTCTGGTTTCTCTTACCTGCCTCTCTCTGTCATCTGGCAGAGTGCAAGACCTTTGGGAAATCTCTTCTCCTCTGTTTTTCTTCAGTTCCTGGAACCACAGTGCCTGGAGTCTCCAGGATCTTTTGTAGGAATCAGTTATAGGAAAAGAGAAGACAGACAGATGTGAAGGAAAAGCTGAGCACCCAGGAGCATTCTGGAAAAAAATTCTCAGCTGCATTACATATTCCTCTATGCTTGATGTGCCAGGGAGAATGGCCAGCACTTCACAGTGGCTGAGGCATTTTCACCCTCAAGCAGCAATGTGGCTTCTCCTGTACCAGGTCCCAAGTTTTGGGGTGGGCTCCTCAGGCAGTCTTTGTGTACTGCCTGTGGCAACACTTGCCAGGCGCTTCAGTGGGAAGGTGGCCAGCAGAATGGGACTGGGGCAATCCCAGCCCCAGGCTCCCTGCATGCCCATGCCATGTCCTTGGCACAGCTCCAGCTGCCTGGCCAGGGGCAGGGATGGTGTCCATACAGGCCAATTGTCCACACAGGTCATGACCCACAGGTCGCACTGGCCAGTGGTATCATCTGCAGAGATTTCCTTCCTCTTCACTGTGTCCAGTGTCTCTGCTGCTTGGGAACAGCTGAGCTCAGAGTTTGATGGAGTTTGACATTCATTGCATGAGGCATGGATAAATATCCGGGAAGGGGCTAAACAGGTCTGCCTGAGCTCATCTCCAAAGCCATATTGCTCACTAGCTCAGCTGGACAATGAGGAATGGAAACTGGGCAGCAAAGCCAAGTGGGGCTAGTGAAACTGTCCCTTTTGGAGTTTTGGTTTAGGAGATGGGTTGTGTGCACCTTTTCCCTACTAGTCAGTGGGTGCCTGGAAAAATGGACCTCACTGATGGCTTGGGGGCAACCTGCAGAGATGCTGTGCTCTGTGCATTTATTTAGTGGGATGCAGAAATGAATAGGTCCAAACACTTTTTCCTTGTGCCTTGCTTCTTGTGCTGTTTATACAGGGGATTTTTGGGCAGTGGTCTTGAACAGAAATGGTTTTTTTCCCATGCTTTGTGTCAGCAATGAGGGCAAAGTGACCACTGTGTGTGTCACTTGGATAACACAGGTCTTTTCTCCTGGAAGGCCTTGGTTTCTAAATTCCTGGCACCACACACACACACACACACACACACACATACACAAAATCAATACAGTTTGGAGTTTTTTGTTTGCTACTGAATTGTGTAACATTTCAGTTTCCCCTGTGCCTCTTGAACGCTTTGCCAAAAGAACAATTAATGTTTGTTTCAAGTTTGTCTTTTAGATAACACTCCAGCTAAAGTTTTGTTCTCTTTTTCAAGAACAATCCTTTAGGGGCTCTTTTGAGTCTTATGACATTTGAAAATACACCTGATGTCTTTGCCTCATTAGCTTTCAGTATGCATTGGCCACAGCAGCACAGAAAATGGAGCAGCTAAGTAAAGATGCAGAAACGAGGAACTCCTCTGCTTGTCTCTGGATGTGATCTGCCTGTTCCCTTGTGGTGCAGGCAGCTCCTGGAGAGAGACTTCCCAGGGAGCAACACAAGCAGCATCTCTGGGATCAAACTCACGCCACCTGACACGTGTCTGACACTTCACTGTGGTACTTGCTTTTGAATGGTGGATCTCCCATCTCTCTGTGCTGCCTCAAAAAGCTTTCCCTACTAGCAGTGAACAAAATTAAAATCTGGTCTTCCCTTTTCTAACATGTGACTTTTGTAGGATTTCTAACTTAACAGCTATCACAGTACCACGGGTCTTCCGGACTATATTTTTAGTAGGTGCTAAATATGTTGTGTGCTAGAACTTGTTCAGGCTGCCTCAAATTTTTGGTCAGGTGTCTTGGCCACTGTTAGTATCAAAGCTTGGCTACTGCTCTAGAGAGAGAGACTTTGAGAATAGGAGCATGCCTTTGGGTGCATACCCTTCAGTTGCCTTGCAGGGATTTCATATTCACATCTCTTCTAGCCTTATCTCAGTGGATCTTCCAAGAAATATCAATGCTGACCAGTAGGAGAGGAAGGTGCTTGACCAGGAGATGAATTAAAAAAAACCCCAAACAACAAAATCAAAACATCAAGGAAAAGCTTTTTTTTGCTCCTTGAGATAAGCAACACTGATACTGAAAATCTGATGGACTCATAACTGGTTCTTTGTGGTGCCAGTTATAATCAGTGTGTCATTGCTAGAGGAGGCAAAGTTTCCCCCTTCCAAAGCTTTTTACTCTTGTATTTTTAATTGATATGTGTAATGGAAAAGATTAATCCTAAAAACAAGCTCTGACTCAGAAGTCTGGTTAATCACTATGTAGAAACATTAGCAGGACTGTATTTGTTCACCTTCCTTTACAAAAAATAGAGATATGACAGGTAAGAGTTTGTTAGATTCAGGATCTTTGTGAAAAGCCTGACCTCAGATCACAGAATAATAGAATAATAGAATCACAGATTGGAAAAGACTCTTAAGATAACATTAAATTCAATGGTAAACCAAGCACTGTCAAGTCCACCCCTAAACCATGTCCCTGAGTGCCACATCCACACATCTTTTAAATACCTCCAGGGATGGTGACTCAACCACTTCCCTAGGCAGCCTGTTCCTGCCTAGGGAAGAAATTTTCCTAATAACCAATACTAACCTCCCCTGGCACAACCTGAGGCCACTTACTCATGTCTTGTCAGTTGTAAATTGAGAGAAGAGGTTGACCCCAGCCTGGCTACAACCTCCTTTCATATAATTGTAGAGAGATCCCTCCTGTGTTTGATTTCCATATGATGCCTCCACCAATAAAAACTCTCTTTTTTGCAAAAAATGCAATCTTTCTTTGTCTTTCTGCAACTTCAGTAGATTCAGGACATGCTCCTTTTGAGCAAAAAGGCTGACACCCAGCACAGGGCATGGACAACCCAGTGCTGACTTTCACCCTTCACCTGCAGGAGGGTAACAGGTGCCCCTGATGCAGCTCCAGGAGCAGGACTGGCTCTGCAAACACAACCACGGCAAATCTGGAAACAAAACCCCTTCAGTTTGGCAGTTCAAGGGGAAATACTTTTTTTTTTGGATGTGCTGTAGAAACCCAGCAAGTTCCTTCTGTGTTATGCAAAATTTCCCGTCCTGACAGGGAACTAAAAACTGCTTGTAAATGTTTCTGAGCAGCAGTTTCAGTGCAAAACTTGGGCCCCAGGCTTGCATGTGAGAGGCAGCAAACAAGAAGTGGAGATTCTGATCTGAACTCAGTTAGAAATTTTATGAGGAATGCTGGCTTCAAAGCTTGAGAGCAAGCAAGCAAGCAAAAACTGCCAGGGTAGAAGTGAGGAAATGACTAGGTAGATTGAAAAGCAGAAGAAAAAAGAAAATGTGCAAAGGAAAAATGAGATAATAAAGGGAAGCATGCCAAAGAAAGAGGAAGACATACAAGAACATAGCTTTTTAAAAAGCTGAGAAGAAAAAAGATGAAAACTAAGACAAACACAGAGCAGACAGCTTAGGATGTAAATTTCAAACATTTAAAAACCTGTAAAGTCAGAACATAATGAGAGAATGTTCAAGGAGACTCCTATGTGAGTGAATCCATGTACACATAACATTTTGTTCAGTCCTACAGGTATTTGTGTGCGAATTTTCATCTGGATCCAAAGGAAATTGAATTATTCTTTTCTTGGCAAAAAGCTGCCTGTTGTTCAGGAGAGCAGTGTAATTTATAATCGTGGGTTGTTTTTTTTTTCCTGCCATGGTTTGCAGCAGAAGACAGGTACTTGAAATTCTGGCAGTGGGTTGGCAGTGCCTGAGTTTGCAGCAGAACAGCTTCATCTTGGCTGTGACAGCCACCCTGTGCAGGGCAGGGGCCCTGGGAAAGCCCGTTCTGCTACTGTGTGAAAGCTGACTGTGGTTCACTCACCAAAAAATGAGTGAGATTGAGGCTGAAAGTATGTGAGAAGGTTGGTTAACCATGAGTCAGCTTCTGCCAGATCAGATTCTCAAAAACCATTACTTTGTTTCCTCACAGTTTTGCAAAAATAACTGGTATAACAAGTGTCATTAAAAACAAAAGATTTTTTTTTTCCATCAGTTTCTCATGTCTTTTACTCCTGTAAGCCTCTGGCCAGCTGACCCACCAAAGTCATATTTTCATGCATTTCCTCCCATCACAAAGTCAAATTATTTCCTGAAAGAAAACCAGGAAAACTAGGAAACACATTCAATTGAGGTAGGGTCTAACCAAGACACTGGTTTTCTTTTGTAGGACTACCAAAACAGGATAGACGGTATTGTTGCAACAGCCTTCATGAATGACACTTCTAGACCCATGTCCCTCTGGGAATGGGTTCATCAGCTGGAAGAGTCACTGCCAGTCTCTGCTGGAAATGTGGGACTTGCATGCTTTCCTGGGAGAGTCTTGGAGGTGTGCCCTCCTTCCACTGCAGCCAGACCTGGGAGCTGATAGTGGCCAGGCTTCTCCAACCCCTTCTTGTCACTCTCTCACCAAGTAAAATCTAAGATTAGCTCATGCACTGTTATTAATATTTCACTAGTATTCCCCTTTGCAGCAAATGGATGGTTTTGATCAATAATTCATGGTTGGGTGTAGCCCATTAAATTTGAAGTGGGGTGTACGCTTTCATGTTATTTATTTATCATTGCTTTTATTTTACAGGGTGTTTTTTCCCAGCTATTTCATTTTTCACTTGCTTAAATGTCTCTCCTTCAAAGTTCAGACTGCTTGCAGGAAATTAATCTTATGCCTTATGACTTTTAAGTAAGACTAAGCTCTCTTCGAGGGCCTGAGACTGAGCCACAAGGAAAACTTTCAGACCCACTCAGTCACTTCTGTGCAGGAGATCTCTTTGAAACAAATGGGTTTGGAAATTTGGTAACAAATCTAACTACTCAAAGCTCATCCATGGCCTCAGAGTGGTCTGCTTTTTGTTTCACAGGGATATTTGGCTACTTCTGCTGAGGGAACAACCTGCTCCAAGACCAAGCAATCCGTCCTTGCCCTGTCCCCTCCTTTGCCAGTAGGGGCTGTTCTATTGGAACTGTCCTGCACACAGGTTTTGGGCAGTGTAAATCTTCCTGGGCTGGTTGCAGGTTGTATCCCCTAGTTAGAAGTGGCCTTTTGCTTTGCTTTGCGAAAACAGTCTACTTATAGCTTATTTGATTTTTGTGGCTCATCTTGATTGACGAATAAGACAGATTGTAGTGAAACTGAAATAAAGATTTCTTAGAAGACTGTAAGACAGGTTTCAGAGTTTAGGTCTTGGAAACTGAAAGCTGCACAAGCATGTGAAATCATAAACTAGTCTCCCAGCCTAGCTTTAACAGGCCATTGTCCTCCTGGTCATTCCTGCGCCGAGATCCAGGGAAAACGGTGAGGTTTGGAGAACTGCTGATCTGAGAATTACCCTACCAAAATCATACTTTTTCAGTATGACAGAACTTCTTTCTACATTCCTCTTTCTCCAGCCTTGCAAGTATGAGAACCTGGGTGTCCCTCCCTGACCAAGCATAAATGTCTGCTGCTGATGGGGACTCGAGGCTGCTGTATTTGCTGTGTGGCACAGGCTTCCCTTCATTCACACCTGTGTGCATGGCATGGGCCATCCCCTTCCACCCTGCCTGCCTCTCCTCTGCACGCAGCAGCCATGCAGGGTGCCACTGGGAATGCCCACACCAGGGGTTGGTGAGTCCTGCCATGGAGCGTGCTGGCTGAATGAGGGTCAGGGAACAGGATTCTCAGGGAGGGAGGGCACGGGGGCAGGCTCCAGCTGGAGGCAAAGCTCTGGCAGGGATAGATCTGTCCCACTCCTTCCTGCATGAACAGATTTAGAGAAAGAATGAGATGCTCTTGTTGCACCAAGAGATGTTGCATGATATCACGATTCCACTCCCAACAGACCCCAGTATCCATGTTGTGACAGCTTCAGTGGGTTCACCCAGCATTGCTTTGCATTCTCAAGGCTTTTCCTGGCATATATAATGCAGGAAGAATACAGAGGAAAAGGTCTGAGTTTCACATGCATTCTGCAAAGCCCCACTCTGTAGTATTCTCTCTCCTGCAGAGATCACGGGGCATTTCAGGGTACACTGCTAACATAGACCCAGCAGTGTGTCAAATTACCAGCTTGCACCTGAGCACATGCCATCAGGGTAATGACTCCTGCTTCACAAAGACTCATTTACCTTTCAACAGCATTGAAGTTCTCAGGGTCCATATTCAGAGGCAGTTCAGTGCCTAAATCACTACTGGTTACAGGAAGTGTCACTGACTTTCATAGGAACAAGGACAGAGTCACACAAAATAAAGGTGCAATTCAGATAGCATCAGACTGTAGTGGGAATTAGATCAGGTCCTCTGTCCTTATATATGAGCAAGATATTTTTTGTTAAAAGGAGATAATTTTAAAATAATTTCCAATATTTTGTTTTGCCCTAGTTTTTCATGGACCAGGATGTTCCCCTTGAAGAGTTCATTTAAAATTGTGCTGTCATTAAGTCAAAGACACTTTGCAGGGTCCACAAGAACTTTCATTCAGCTTGGAAGATCTGTGCTGCAGGCCCCACTCTGCTCCCTACCACACTCTTCCCATCCCAGAGCGATGTCTACAACCAGTGACTGTATCAGCTGTGGCGAGGAAGACATTGCTTTATATGAGTGTGATTTTGCAAAGTAATGGCTTTTGGAGGAAGAAATTTCCTGAAGCAGAAGTGGCCTACAGGAAGGCAAAGTTCTTGGGAGATTGCAGTGGGCAGTTAAAAATGTGAGAGCCAAGAGGTGGGTGTGCCAGGAAAGGCCACCACAGGAATATACTTTCCTAGTGCCCAGAAGGAAACTACTGACCTACAGCAGACCCCAGCTGCCTCCTCAGTTGGGGATCCCTGCAAACCTGCTCCTGGATGCCAGAACATGGCACTGCCAAGTCAGATGGAGCTGCTGGACCTCTTCTTAGGCAGATGCCCCAGATCCTTAAAGTGTAATTCCCATTCATTGGTGGAAGAGAGATTATTGGTTCCTGCATGCTTTTTGGGTTGTCACTTACCTTGCTGAGAAACATCCAGGCCTCATGGCAGGAGAGCACAGGCAGTTTCTACCCCTCCCTTGGCACCCAGGGGTGAAGGGGAGGAGGTGAGAGCCCGCTGGCTGGTGAGGAGGCTGAAGTTAAAGTGCTCTGTCACTCAGAGCTGTGGGGCTGACTCAGGGGCAGCGGCGAGGAGGAGAAAGGTCGTGGAAGGGTTTGAAGCCTGTGGTGACACAGTCTGGCTGATCTGCAGTGAAGGGTGACTGCATTACAGAGGCAGCAGGGTGGCAGTGTCAGCACTGCAAACTGTGCTTGGAAAGAAAGGTCCTTCAGGCACAGGGACAATAAGGGGCAAGACTTTTGAAGTGTTGTAGTGGTGACAACAGGGGGAAAGGATTGTTTTTGACCTTTTCAGCTGTGTCTCAGGGGCATGGTCTCTTAACAGCTATTGTCCTTCCTCTGCAAGTGATTGAACACAGTGCATGCTAATTTATGGTACTTAATTTATAGACAATCATCTTTGACATTTCCTAATGTCCTTTCCTGTAACTGGAGGACCACCTCTCCTTTAACTTTTTTACCTTTCATGCACACAAATCTCAAAGCAGCTGCATGGATATTTTGGTCCTAAGACTGAAGCTGTAGGTCAAGTGTATTGTTTTTTTGAGGTGGGACAGTAATGGACATGTAACTCAGTCCCACAGTACAGCCTGTCCTAACATCAGCTGGCCTGTTCCTAGCCATTAAACATACTTCGTGGCAAAATGCAAGCTATTTATATCATAGAGTTACAATTCAACTCCCTTCTAGGAAACCAGTACTACAGTAACAGCCTGCATTATCCTGCCCTGTTTAAGAAATTACTTTGGAGAAATCATTCTCATGGAATCCTGCATTGTCAGCAATAACACAAACATCCACCACACAGGTACAAGTTAACCAGGTACAGGGAGAGGTAACTATCACGCTGTCCCACTTAAATGTGTTTCAGTGCTGCCCAGTAAAATTGTTATTTGTGTGATGCTTCAAGGATGCACAGTGAAGGGTTTAAATAGTGTGTCATGACAGGGCTTCAGCTGGGATTGTATCTAAAAGCTACCTAAGTTTGATAATATTTGTGAGACAGCATTGTTAGCTATACAGCGACAATCCAGCCGGTCTTGAAATGAGGCAGAAAAAGGGATTCATGATCCACATGGCAAATATATTTTTTGTTTATGTCTGCCTCATAAATCCATCCTACTTTAAATCTCATCCTTTCTGTCCTTGTGTTTCCAGGCTTGTTTGAACACTTCTTTAACACAGCTGGTGCCTCTGGGATGTGCTGGTATTGAATCAGTGCTGAGGACACAGTGTTGAGCTCAGTCTAGGTCACATGAATATAAAATAGCATGTAGCATGGTGGAAACTCTGAGTTGCTCCCCTACCCTCTGCATAAGCTGTAACAACTCAAGAGAGGGTGCTAAGAGTGTTAAGGAAACATATCTGCTAAAGCAAACACCCACCCCAGTTTTCCTGTGCAAGTGAGATGTTAGATTTAGAGCACACATCCCTTTGGTGTCCTCTTCCTTATCTCAGAAAAGACATTGCAGCATTTAATGGGATGTCATGGAGACCAACAAAAGTAATTAAGGATTTGGAAACGGTCTGTAAGAAAAAAAAGCTGGGACAAGCTATCAGGGTAATGTAAAATATCCTAGAAAACTAAAAAGAGGAGCTGTGTCACAGCCTATCAAATAATCAAATACCATAGAGGAAGTGTTTTTTAAATAGAAGTGAGTAATCAAAAATGCCTGGAATGTGTTTCAACGTACTTCTGAATAGAGCAAATGTATGTTGATTCAAAGGTGGGTCTTAATTGTGGAGATTTGCTCATGAGAGGGCTTCCTTGAATCTCTTTACAGCAGCACGTATCTCATGGTCCAGCTGGTCTGGTGAACAACAGCTTTTTCATTAAAGTCATACAGTTTGGTAATTTTTTTTACCTGCCTGTTTTCAGAGGTAGAAGTCACAACAGAAGTTTCTGAAAAAGCTGAAGGATGATTCTTCAGCCTGTGGAAAGTGGAAAGAATCTTGCTGTTAAGGCAGGACCTTTCTTAAAATCCCTGTGGCACTGATTAATAACTCTTCTCTCCTGATGTGTTTTCAGATCTAAGGCTTCTGCAATGCTGCATCACCAGAGCTTGAAAGATCGTTTATATTTGCATGCATCAAGCACTTTTACATGTGACCCTCAATGCATTGGGAAATGTGTCTTGAAATCTGTGTCAGTTGTGAGGTGGTGTGAGGAGCCCTGTGTCCTTTCTCAGGCTTCCCTCTTCAAGAAGCACTTGGACAAACTGTAGGGAGAAACCAGGATGGTACTGGGATGGAGCACAACAGATCAGAGAACAGGGAGAGAGGGCTCAGGTTGTTCAGCCTGGAGAGGAGAAGGCTGAGAGGGATCTTGGCATCTACACCATAGGTTGGTGTAGCTTTTAGAGCTTTTAGAGAAAATGGAGCCAGCCTTTTGCCAGCGGTGAACACTGATAATGAAAAGGTCACAAGTTGCATCAAAGGAAATTTCAACCACTTGCATGGAAAAAGTTTTCACAGGAAGGGCAGTAAAACGTTGGCAGAGATTGCGTGGTGATGGTGAGGAGTTTCCATGCCTGGTGACTCTGCCCCAGCCTGGCTTGGCAGCCAGCCCTGCCTCGTGGACGAGGTGTCACTGCTGTTCCATGTCTCAGTATGTGGCTGCCCTTAGGAGTGAAGAGGGGAGTGTTCTGAGCGTGTGTGTGTTCTGTGAGCAAGAGCAGCCGTGAGAGGAAGCGGTGCAAAGCAGTGGCCCTCCAATAGGAGGAGAACTGAGGTGAAGAGGTAGAGACCAGAGACTGCTTCGTTTCCTTATAAAGACAAAAAATCTCTCTTGCACTATGGGGTTTTGTCACAACTCACTTCCCCCTCCAGCCTCAGTCGTGGGCTCGCACTCTTGGGCTTGCCAAGTTGCACTGCAGAAAAGGAAGACTTTCCTTGTCTGCAGTGACAACTGCTCTGCAGTTCCTCCACCCTACGAGACGTTTGGTTTGTTTAAGAAGTCCTGCCCTTTCCGTTGATTTGCAGCTCCTGAGCTGTTCATTGCTCTGGCAGTTTGGACCCACAGGTTGAGCCCACGAGGTAAGATCACAGCATCTGGTGGTTTTTTGGCAAGCTGCTCTCACTGAAGACCTCAGCAGTTTAACTGCACAGGAAATTGTGGTCTCCATGAAAAAACAGAGCAGGTTCTGTATTAGTGTGAAGCATTTTCCAGTAGTCTTGTGCACAGCATTTCTATTGACCTTCAGGAAAGTGTTTGATGGATTTAATTTGACAGAGTGGTTTTTGGCTGAGTAGAATGGTAGTCTTGGAGTTGGCATTGGCTTAGAAGGGCATGATAAAGTAAGAAGCCATTATTTAGATTGCAGACTGGATCCATGTAAGAAGGTAACTTTAATTTCAGTGATGAAAACCACTGATTCATAAGTATAATGTATTTTGGGTCCTAGTGCTTACAATGTAATCTGCTGACTTTTAGGACATTTATATCAGATTTTTAAGAAATGTAATTTTACTTTCCAGTGGATAAATAAAACTGATTCATGATACAGCCTGATTGCAGTAGGGACTTCTGCTTTAAAAATAGTGATATGAGGTGGTCCTAACGTTATATTTGCCTTTTAAGATCTTGATTGATCAATCTGGTCAGGCTTGTCCCTTGTCTTCTTTAGGATTTCAGCTCAGGCTGTAGATGAATTGTGAGCTGTGAATATCTACAGATATATTAGTACTGTGAACAGGAGCCTCCAGGCTTAACCATCTTCTCTGTAAGAGCAGTAGCTTTGCTGGTTTTGTCACACAGTGATTTCCTTGGCCACATGGATTTGGTTTGAACACTGATCCAATGGAACTTTAGGTCTTTATTATCACAACCAAAGTCACAGACCAGGCTGACTGACTGGTCTTGTACTGCTACAGGGGTCAGGTGAAGATGATCTCTAGCAAATGCAGCTGGCTGCTCAGCAGATGGGGTTTGATCATCTTGCTAAAAGCAGATCATACCCTGAAACCCCTCCTGAAGAGAAATTCCAGCATGTTTCGCCTTCCTCCCCTCTTGCTTGCCCACAGGAGCAGTCTGGCCTCCTGAGCTGGGGAAGCTCTCATGAGTAGACAGGAGATGTGGAAACCCCCTCCGTGTTGGGAAACTCCACTGAGAAGTGATGATAGAGCCAGGAGGGACTGGGAAGTACCTGGTGATCTTAGCAGGGGTTTCTGCTTCCATTCTGACCATAAGGTCCAGATTTATTTAGCTCAGAAGCTAAAGACAGTGTTCACTCTATAGGTCAAAAAAGGGACGTATTATATTGCTGGGTTTGAATCTGCTTCCTTAATTGAACCAGAGTGATTGGACTGAATATCATTATGGTTATAAAATGTTTGTACTTAAACAAATCTAGCAGTCTTGCTCTTTTTCTCTTGCTCACAGAACCTGCCACACACTCCATTGTCTTGTATTTTGCTATCAATTTTTTTTATCCTGTTTCTTTCTAATTTCAGTCATGAGCAGCTTAAAACAGCTGTGTAGCTTGGAGCAGAGTTATCTTGATAGAGAACTTACTGTGAAAATCATCACCGTATGTTTTTTATAAAGCATGAAGGAACTTGGAAGAAATTGAGTAAAGGGGAAGGAAGGAGATGGGGGAGACCAGGGGAGTACAGTGCATTCAGAAATGTGGCTCATTTTCATACTCAGCCCCTTCGTGCAAAACAGCAGACTCCAGTGAAATGCTGATACAGAACGTAAAATATTTTCCAAAATGACAAATATTTACGAAAAATGTCTGAAACAGTATCTAGGTGCTGCAGGATGGAGTACAGGAGGTTCTGCTGGACACTCTGTGCAGTTATCCAAGGGGAAAGCTGTAGGATGGGAAATAAATTCCTTTAGGAAAGCTGTCTTCTACTTTTCTAGCATTAGTTACCAGGGTTCCACAGCACATTTGGGTCAGTATTTTGTGACCTGACCTCTTGCTGTCAGGCTGAAGTACACAGGAATAGGAAGATTAGATTCTGTCTGTCTGTCCAGGGTTTTATGCCCGTCTGTCACCCCAGTTGTGATGGGGCAGAGCTGGGATAGATCCTCATATCCAAAGCAGACCCTGCAGAGGCTCTCCTCTTTCCCCACCTTTGTTAGTGAAGATGGAACTGGGTGGGACAGGGCTTTCCATGCTAATGGGAGACCTGTTGAATGACTGAAGCTGTTTGTCAGCTTGAGAATCAAAATGTTCCTTTATCTAAGGAAAAATGTTTTCACTTTAAAGCCTGTGTTGATAAAGAGATGAGAAAGATAAGTGACCCAACAAGAAATGTAGTGTACTGGATCAATTTTTTTTTAAAGAAAAATTCTACAGATTCTGATTGAAAAATAATATGCACCTATATGCTGTCTCCCTAGTAGGATGTATCTGACAGGCACAAGACACATAAGGAGAGTATATATAGGTTCAGAGCTGTGCTTTTTCAGTGCCTTAAATTCCTTGAAGGATTAGCCCTTCCTGCCACTGAGTGATATAGTGGAAAGACATCCCCACCTCTTTCCAGACCCTGTGGATTTTCCTTTCCTAAGCCCTGTTGACCAGTATTTGATTTAAGACTCAGGCATCACATTGACAAATAAGGTTCTTTATAAAATGGAACATTAACAAATAACTCATGGGCATTGCTGTGTTCTTTCTGAACAGTGATAAATGTGTTTTCTCTGTATTTTTTTTTCAAATTGTATTAAAAAAAAAGAAAAACCAGATAAAGTGCAACATCTTAATAATCCCAGTGCCACATACATGGTAAGATTTGCTGTTGCAGGCACCAGTCTTTTAAGAAACTTTTGAGGCAAAGATTGTCATTTATTGTGGGCTAAATCACGAATCTTTGTAATGTACTAGGGAGGAAGTATTTGCCATATCTTCAGAACGACTCCTCTCAGCACCTTGGATGCTGATTTAAACAGCAAGATCCCACCCAAACTGAAGGTACTGTGATCCAAGTTACCCATCGCTAACAGAGCCAAGTATGTTTCTGTCTACTTTAGGATTTTAAATTTAGCTCTGCATCTTTGAGGAAATTTAAAAAATACTCTTGTTCATCTGTAGTTATTTCAGTAGGGAAAGTGTCGTAGCTCAACATGCACAACATGAAAAACTAACTTTTTTAATGAACTACCTCATGTGTTTGAAAATGTTGCAGTTTGTGCTTCTTAAATGATTTTCAAAGTCCTTGTGTAAGAAATGTGTCTAATTGGCGTGCAGTTCCAAACCTGTTTGTGTTTGCTGATATTGTCAGCCGTGGTGAGCAGCTGTCTGAGTAACTCACCAGCACAGAAGAGAGATATGGGCTCTAGTTTTTATCTTACATCATGAGCAGAAAAAAAGCTGTCACAAAAAAGTATCCACTCAGTCTGCCTGGAAGCTGTGACACCAAACAAGGATAAAGGACATTGATGGGATTGTTTGTTTGTTTGTCTAAGAAGGCTGGATACCCCAGAGCTATCACTGCAAATGATCACTGGCAGCTCGCTTTAATTTAGCATTGAAGCTGCTATCCTATTTTGCTGTGGGTGCAGTATGGATCACCCTGCTGGTGCAGGGATATAAGCACATTATTTTGATCAGAACTGTAAGAGAAATAACAGCTAATAATGAATATATAGGAGAGAGGCATGATAGTAGCAACTATGCTGAGACTGAAGTTTAATTGAGAGATAAACTATTCTGGATTATGCAAAAGAACATACTTGGCTGATTGCCAACAAGATGGCTTTGCCTGCTATATTTTAGTTGAGGGTTTTTGCTGATGAGCACAGGATGAAACTTTCAAATTGAGGAACTTCTAGGTCACACTGCTCTAGCTTTGTAGCATTGATTGTTCTTTCAACATGAGATCTACCATATAGTTTCTTTTTCTCACCCGTTACTGACAACGAAAATGGCAAAAACTTGTCTCCAGAATGAAAGTATCAAAACCTAACTCAAAAATCTTCTTCTCTTGCCTCCTCCTCAGCCCTCCCACACTGTAGGAAATCAGCTGAGACAAATCATTTGAACAGAAATGCATATGGATATATAGACTTACATGTGGGATCTTATGAGAGAAAGGTAGAGGGAAATATTTCTGGGGAGGAATATCCTATCAGGGATATTCTGATGAGTGACCAGGAATAGGAAGGTATGCAAAGGTGCAATAAATATGGGATCGAATATGTCCAAGATACTCTTGTTTTCTCTTGTACTTTTATGGCCTTCAAAATGCTTCAGGTCTATCACAAGAGTTTCTGCACATTTCTAAGGCCTCTTCTCTCAATCCTCGCTGCTGGTGGCATGATCCAGGGCATGCTCCTTGGGGGAGGTGCCTCTCCCAAGAGGAGAGTCTCCCATGGCTGGGGGTGCCTCTTTGATGTCAGCTGGAAGGAAAACTCTAATGAAGAAGAAAGCTGGGGAAGCATTCCCCAGCCCTTACAGAAAGCTGGTCTTTGGAAATTGAATTTGTGAGTGAGATAAGAAAGAGAAAAACAGCTAGAGCTATGAGTTCTGGTAAAGTAAAAGTCAGAGTTTTGTGTGTGCAGGGGGACAGTCTCACACTGCCCTGTGAAACTCTGACAGCTGTGTTTTGCAACAGCGATTGCCTCTTATTTCATCACTTTTAGAAAAAAATAAACAAGTTTGAAGAGATGATAGCAGGAAATTTATACATGCCAGGCAACCTGTGTCATGTCACTCTCCAACAGCTAGACAAGTTATAGTATCATTAGCAAAGTACTTGTGCATTAACAAAACAAAGCCTTGATGGTAGAAAGTGAGTACATTTTAGTTTCTTTGACTTTCTTGACACCAAATTCACAGTGAAGTTGTTCCTGACTAAATACATTTGTGAAAGGTAATGTTGTCCCATGAAATGTACTTTTTTATTTTGGGGAAAGGTACAACTTTATGTCTATCTATAAAATGCCATTTCACATCTTCAAGGTTTTCATTGCCTCACTTGCAATAAAGCTTAAACACCACAGCACTGGAGAAAAGTGTCAAACAAGGTAACCATTTAATACAAGTCTTGGAAAACCTTGAGGTTTTAATGGCTTTGCCATTTATTATTTATAGTGCATGGTGGGTGTACACTTTGCCAAGCAATGCATAACCAGGCAGCTCCTCCAAATATGGCTTCAAAATCAAAAAGAAAACGAAGGAACATCAATATCACTGTGTTTCAATTTAGCAATTATGTTCAGGTCTGAGATTATTTTAGTTCTTCCTTTATATTACAGTCTAAAATAGTTTGTTATTAGATCTCTTAAGGCATCAATGTGGTCATAGGTTCTTCTGGGGATAAGGTCAAATAAAAGGAGGCTTTAGGGCATGGCTGTGGCATACTGGTTTGGAAATGATGGCAGGGAAGGGAGTGCTTTGTTAGAGGTTCTTTTGGTCTCAGTTTGCTTGTATTCTCAGCAGCTTAGGTGAGAACCTCTTCCCTTTTATAACTCAGCAGTCTTCTGAGGAGGAAAGAGTGTATTTGCACAACTTTATGTTTTGCTTTTGCAGTAGCAGGTTTATGCTGCTTGCCAAACAAGAATGAAGCATCATTTCCAGGCAATGTTGTAATCCGGATGACCTGAAGCCATCTGAATCTCAGACTGTCTCAGGGAGTTTGCTGTTTTCCTTCTGAATGTTTATTACCTTCCATTTATTTCTTGTTGGCAGTTCCACTGCCTTTCGTGCTCTGACCCAGGGAGCTGTCTCCCCCTCCTCAGCATCCTGTCCCAGCATACAAGCACGTGCTGACTTTCACCTCATTCTCCCTAAGACACTTCAGTTCTTTCACGGATCTTCCATCACACCAACTTCAAGATCCTTCCTCCCAGCTGCTCCTGATCTTCAATATCTCATTTGTGCTGACAGTTAAGCTGCTTGTGTTCAGTCTACACCAAACTCCCCTCTGTCTTGCCAAATCTCTCCCCTGCACAGCTTTTCTCTTTGCTTCTGACCATACATCACTTTGCTCAAAGCCATTGCCTGGTTCTCACCAGCTGGTGTTCCCTTTGATCCTCCCTCAGATAGCTCCTCAACAAATGTTCCCTCCAAAGGAGCTCTTTCAACTTGTTCACATGGCTCATCATCATTGTTCATCCACATATTCTCCTTTGCTCTGATATCATCCTCTGCAATATTTTCTCTACATCTGCCTGGTCATACTGATTTTGCAAACAGTTTGGAGCAGAGCAGTGCACCATGTGCTTGCCATGCCCTGATAGTTATCAGTAATTGGACTATTCACCCAGGATTGTTGGATGCCCTCTTGATGGGATGCCCAAAGTATTTTCAGTTTGCATTGGGGATGATGAAGTGCTGAAAGTGGTTGAATCCTAGAAGCAAATGGCTCTGCTCCTGGCTGGTTAAATCAGAAGAAAATATTGGGCCTGACCTCTCCCACTACTATCCAGAAGCACTTTACACCTCTGTGTGCCTAAACATTATCATTTAATAATCTAAGCAAAATAAGAATTTTAAATACTGAAAGGTGGCTTTTTGAAAGGAGATTTTCTCCTTTTTTGCTGTGTGTTGCTAGAGCTTTGTAATTTTTCTCACTTGATTTCCTTATGCTTTGTTTTTCCTACTTGAACAATTTAAAAAATGACAGTGATTTTTCGTTGGGAGTAACTCTGAAGCCTTTAATCTGAAAATTCTGGTGCCTTTAAGACCTCACTATTGTAAAACCACAGTGGGGTATTAATCAGCAACACCTGGTGGGTTTAACTACTGGAACTGACAGGCTGAAATCAAGAGGTGCTATGAGGGGGAAACTGTAGGAGACACTCAGTTGTGTTTGGAGCAGGCAGTGACTACCCTTCTGTCACCTGAGGACAGCCACTCCCCAGATGATGGAGGACCAGTCCTCCTTCTTGGTGTGCACCTGAGATGAAACTGTGTGCTCAGCTAAGTGTAGTTACCTTCACAACAGTGGATCATACTGACCTAAAGAAGTCAAAAGGGGTCATTACAGCAAAGCCCTTCATCCTATTATTAGTATAAATGTCTACATATGTAAATATATGTACTACTAATAGGATTCTCTGTATTTAACAGATTACTTAATTACATATCAGAAGTCATAACTTCTCATGCAATCTGGAAGAGGTCATTTTATGTTGGTGATACTTTTTTCTCAAGGTTACTTTGCAAAAGTAATGTTATAGGCAAAAACCTGTGGTGTTTCCTACCTCTTAAGCCTAGAACAGTCTTCATGCTATTAAAAGCTGTTTTGCAAATTATATTGCTTGATCAAGTGACTGGACTAGAAAGAATGACTTTGCAGTGGAATATGGATTTTCTGGCCGATAGTGTAAGATTTTCACATGCCCAGGTCATTTTAGTTAACCCACAATTTCTAAAAACACACAGCAGGCAAGAGAAAAAGTTTGGCAGTGAGGAATCCAAGGCAGGAAAGATACCAGGACAGAGTGAGGGAAGACTGTGGATCTAATTTTACCCTAACATACATACCCCACATTGCTAGTGGATCATAGGGATTTTTAAAGGCAATCCTTGAAAGTATGGTGGTTAGAACCAGCTGCAAGAGAATGACATTATGGATTCTGCTGCACTTCTCTATTTATGATGGTTGGAGCAAAGGAAAAGGGTTTTTTATCACTGTCCTTGTCCTAAAACCACAGTGATTAGGCAGAAAAGGGTGCATGATACTACTGGGAGACAGCAGACAAGAAGTTAACCACATGAGATTGCTTTTGGGCTATTTCAAAGCCATGTCCATAGTGGTTTTCACACACAAGGAATCAGTGCGTGAGTTTAGCAGAGCATTGAACCTGAAGCCCAGAAAGGCTGTACATAACTTGTGTTTTTAAAAAGGGCTATAGAAAATCTAGTGGACTTCTTTTAAAATTATGGAGTGTGAATTTTCCTTTGGGAATGGCATATTTCTGATTTTTTTCTCCTCATTTGATTACTGTAGCTACAGCAACTGCTTCCCAGGATCAACTCGGGTTTCCATTCTATTCTATTTAAATAGCTGTTTGGTTAATTAATACTTAAAGAGACATAGGACACTATAGTCATTCTCACAAATATAGAATAATAGGTAGTCTGTCTCCTGAACAGTTTCCTCATTAATAGATGCAAGGGACAGTAGGTGCATGAAAAAGCAGATGGGGATAATGTGCATCTTCTGGCAGTGTATTTAATGATGCCATAAAAGAAAGTGAAGTTTCCCTTACTGGTTATTAACAAAAGTGCCTGTAAAGTGAAAGTCTAATCCTTGCTCCTGTTTTGTATCTTTGATGAGAGGAAAGGCAGGAAAACTCCTTCTGGCCACACACTCCTAAAGCTGCCCAACCTCAGGCTCTAACTTGTACACCTTGGGAGGTGTCACATATCCAGGGGAGAGAAGTAGCTGACTTTTGGGAAGCCAGACCTGGTGCTCTGAGCACCTTGTGAAGGAGCTTCTCTCCATCCCTCAATCTTTAAGGGTGAGCAGCCTCATCATTAGGTACCCAAAGATAAGTGGTGCAAATGCCCCCTGAGGCTCTGGCTCCAGCCCAGAGCCCTGGGAAGCACCCAGGGCTGCTTCTCTGCCAGCACTGATGAAAAACTGACTGGTGAATTGTGTTTCCAAGTGGGAATAACAAGAACCAGCAGAATTAAGTCTGTTTTCTCCATGAGAAACAAAAGGGGAGGAGAAACAGCAGAGGGAGGATTTAATTCCAGTTCAATTAGTATAAATAAAACTGTTGTAATTCTGAGCAGGGCCTGGCAAAACAGCAGGAGGGACATGGAACTGTATGTCATCTACACAGGATTTTATCCCTTCATTTGATTTCAGGATACAGAGAGGAGCTGGGTTTTCAGCTATGTAAAGCTGCTCCAGAACTTTGAAAACCCAAGTAAAAACCTCTCTGTGATGGCTTTCATCACAGCTGCAAACCCAAAAAGCACCAAATGAAAACAAGTGTCTTCTCCTTGCAGACCTGCCACTCACAGAAGTAAGAAATGGCATCAACAGCACACTTCTCCGAGGAGGAGATGGCAGAGCTCCGGGAGGCTTTCAGCAAAGTTGGTGAGTGCAGCCAACAGCAAAGGCACTGCAGAAGTGTGGACCTGTGGCAAGCTCTCTTCTCATGGTCTGACTGACCAGCTGTGAGCAAATGGACTTTGCTCCAGCACTGATCTGTTGTGTGGCAGCAACCACAGAAAGCCTTTTCCTGCCTCTGCTGGCCTCCCAGAGGAAACCACACCAGCTCACTGCAGAGCACTTAAAGAGGGGGATGTTGGGGCTGCAGCAGAGTTTATGAAAAAGGTTCAAGAGCTGTATAGCAAGCCATGTTGGAAATATTGTCAAGTGTTTCCCAAGAATATTGTTTATTCATGACAAATTATTTGGAAGGCAAAAAGGTTTTATTTTGATATAAATAAAAGGAAGGAGAGTATGGAGAGGACAAATGTGCAAATGGATTAAAATTTTGTAATCCCTTTACAATGACCTTTCAAGCCCCATATTTCTACTTTGTGTTTTCTTACCAAGCCTTTAAACATCTCATCTGATTTGTCTCCTTTAAAGTCACACAGGCCCATCACTGACTACGCAAATTCTAAGAAAAGGTCCTTGTGCCTCTCACATCTCATTTAACTTCTATCAGCAGATCTATCAGCCTCACTGGATTATGCACTCATCAGTTGTCCTTGCTGGTTCAGGTGGTAGTTGGTTGATTCCTGAACACACAATAGTTTAGGCTGGCAATCTTAAAAATCTGGTCCCTGTAAGTGTCCCATACACCCAATGCACTGACAAGGCAAATCCTAGCATGGTTTGGCTTGGAAGGGACCTTAAAGATTATCTAGTTCCTACCCCACTGCCATGGCAGGGACACCTGCCAATAAATCTGGTTGCTCTCCAAATGCTGGGAGGAAGCTCTCATTCCTCTCCCAGACATTTCCCTCTCCAAGTCCAGATGCTTTTTTGTTGTATGCCATGGGGAAATGGATAGGATGCTCTTTGCAATCTGTATTAGTCCTTGCTACTGGTGCTGAGAGCTGAGTGTCTTTTTGCAGCATGCAACAAGTGACTCAAATTGCAATTTACTCTGCAGGAAATTAGCACACACTGCTTTGAAATCACCTCAGCCTCCAGGATGGGGAAAAGGAGCCTGCAGAAAAAGAAACACACAGATACTTAAAAGCCAAATATCAATAACCATATATAACTACATATACATTTATCTATGTCATAACCATAGTGTTTTAACAGAAACTCTTTACGTGATAAACTCAGTTTGCTTTTTTATCTGTGGAGTTTTTCACTAAGTGGAGAATAAAGGACTGTGAACTTCTCATCAAACACTACCCAGGATCTTGCAGGAAGCTCAGCAGGAATATTGATGTTAGCACCATTACAGAGAAACACTGAATTTCTTACTTTGGAGCTGACCATATGCAGTTCCAGCTTACTTCTGATGTTATTAGGTGCAGAAAACAGGCCAAAATGACAAATTATTTCTATGGATAAGTGCATATGTGTATTGTGTCAACTTCATTTTCTTTAGCTGTTCTGTAGACAGCATGCTTCCTCTATAGATCACATTTGTCAGCATGTAAACCTTGGAATAGCAACTATATCCATTTAAACCTAGCTTTGTTAAGATATTTGTATGTCTAAAAATATAAATTCATCACTGTGAGTTTTTGTTTGTTAAAAAGTGATTGTAATTCTTTCTTGGGTGTGAATAACACCAAAGCAATTGAAAATACCAGATTTCAAGACAACAAATCTTTGTATATAATATACCTTTCCTTGGGTAAAATAAAAACAGCCTTTATGTGCAGAAAATGTCATTGGGCTGATGTAGAATTTAAAAGTTTGTTTAATCTTTGCAGATATCAGTGGGAATGGCTTCATTGATGCCAATGATTTAACAGAGGTGTTGAAGGCTGCCAATCTCCCTCTCCCAGGATATAAAGCCAGAGAGCTCATTCAGAGTCTGACAACCACGGGGAATGGCAGGATCAGTTTTGATGAATTTATTTCAGTAAGTGAGATGTTATTTATTTCAGTCACTCAGGGGGGTCCCCAGGACACAACAGAGGCATAAGCACATGGGCTCATGGGCACCTCATTAATGCAATTAGTCTCCTCACTGGGAAAGTTGAAAGCAGAAAATATCCAAACTAGAAATTCTGCAATTAACTGGGACAAGTTATGTGAATACAGCTGTTGAATATGCATAGATGGCATATCTTTCTTTTAGTTGATGCATCAAGATAAAGTTTTTCAGTTATACGCTGCAAAGAGGTGATGTTCTGGCTAGATGATTACAAAATCTGTAAGCAGATTGAAACCAAAAACTTCATGGGCCATTTTTTAATCCAAAACCAACTTCTTTTTCTGGTCTTAACTGAGTCAAAAGCAAATGCTAAAATAGTGGAATTTCCCTCAGGATGGGAAGTAGAATTTTACTTGTTCTTTCTTCAAACCCAAACTTCTTTGCTGCAAAGTAACAGTTTTGTTTCTTAGCTGATTTTTGTTCCCTGATTTGAAAGCATAAAAGCTGAGTATAATCCTGTTGTACCTCAGCAGATACACAGATTGTGCACAGAAGCCAACTGAAAACACTCAAGCTGCCCGTCCCTATTTACGAAGCAAAGAGAATGTGTCTCCTGGCCCAAGAGCTCACTGTTTTAGCTTGGTTTAATTCTGCAAAATTCTAAAATCCTCTCTCTTGCTTGAAAGATTTTCCAAGACCTGAAGAGCGATGATGTTGCTAAGTCATTCCGGAAGCAAATCAACAAGAAGGAGGGGATCTGTGCTATCGGTGGGACATCGGAGCAGTCCAGTGCTGGCACCCAGCACTCCTACTCAGGTAGGTGCAGCTGTCCCACACTGATGGCAGCAAGTGAGCCACGGCTGCAGCAGCACAAACACCTGCCTGCTGCTGTCCCTGCTCACCAGGGAGGCAAGGCACAGGTTCCCCACGGCTGATAACCCATTTCCCTGTACATTTTACCAGGCACCTGTTCTGTGAACTCCCCTTGCAACCAGATAGTTCCTGACTCTTTCCCATGGAGGGCATGACTCCATCAGGGCTTTTCTCCCAGCCTGCTTCTCCAAGCTGAAAACTGGTTGCTTTTGTTACCTCCTGGGCACAGCCCACTCTGTAGCAGTCCCATAGGGGAGGGTGTCCCACCCCTGGCTATCTTCTGCAGGGGCAAGAGTGGGGGACTGATTCTCTCCGGGGAAGAGGGAACAGAGGATGCTTCCAAGGATTCCATCCTCCTTCATCCCAGAGGGCACCTCCTCTGAGCTACTGGCAGCCAAGAGAGCTGCTGCTGCTACAGGACAGCTGTGCTTCAGCCCTGTTGAACTACAGGCACATCTGCCCATTACTCTCTGAATGCTCTTTGTCAGAGCCTAATCCTGGCCAGGCTTTTCTAGATATTCCACATGAAGAGGGTGTAATGTACAACAGAGAATTGTTTGAAGTCATGTGGGATTCCTATTTAGCAGAGGGGTACAAAAATGCATTCAAATTACGGTGAAAGCACAAATTACTCCTTGCAGAGCTGAGCATATGCACCTCACATTTGAACCACATGGACTTCATTACCAGCCTCTGTAATGTGCCTGCCCTCGTGACCCAGGCAACCCCAGTGAGTGGGAAGGGGTATTGAAGGAGTATTAACCAGCCCAAGCCCATTGCTCTCCTCAGCTCATTTGTTTGTCTCCTGAGAGCCTCGTCAACGCAGGGTTTTGTTGACCAGTCACACTGGTGGCTCCCCCAGGAGTTCTGCCTTTGTAAGTAAAATGATGGTAGAGGAACTGCACAGCAAACTGATGGATTTGACGTTGTGTCCACAGAGGAAGAAAAATATGCCTTTGTCAACTGGATTAACAAAGCCCTTGAGAAGGACCCTGACTGCAAGCACGTGGTGCCAATGAATCCAGAAACAGATGACCTCTTCCAGGCGGTCGGTGATGGCATAGTGCTTTGGTAAATAATACCTTTCTTTCTCACAGACGGGAACCATGAGTCTGCAAAACCTCACATTTCTGTTTAAACAGAACCTGCTGAATTTACATTAAGCTCAGGAGCATTTGCAGACTCAAGGCCTTGATAATACTAGGGGTTTTGTGCTTCTTTTACTTTCAAAAATATAAAGCATGTTTCATGCTTAATGAGAATTTTTCCTTGCCTCTAGACTCTTACAATCAGATGAAGTCAGTGAAATTTGAGGAGCTGCTTGGTTTTATTTTTGCCCAAGGACTTTTGGTGTTTCACACAAAGCGGCACAATATAGTGAGTGCTTCCACAGACATTTCTGCACAATAAACTTCTCACACAACTTCACCTTGTGGCATTCTTGCCCTCACACCTAGAGTACAATCTCTATGTAGCCCAAAATAATTGCTGAAGTATTGAGTGTGTGGCTCCATGTATATATGTAGAATCAGAGGGTGATTATCTATTTTTGTTAAGTAACTCTCCAGGTCTTAGATTTGTCCTGCAATGTAGAGACAAAAGCTATACCTGTATTTTGTGCACACATAGCTTAGTGTATTTATTGTTATTTTTTTTTCTTCTATTTCCAGTAAGATGATCAACTTTTCAGTGCCAGATACCATTGATGAGAGAACAATCAACAAAAAGAAACTCACACCCTTCACAATACAGGTAATAAAACACAACAAAATTCTTTGCTTTTCCCCTTAGGATGCTTTCATATAATCAGTGAGAGGAAAGGCTGGTTCTGCCCAACACAGTCAGGCAAAGTTGTTTGTGGCACAGTAAGATCTCAGGTCCATGTCATAAAAACACAAAGACTTACATTTGCATTTCTTTCAAAACATAGGAGGACCCTGACTAACCAAACACAAGGAATAATGTTCACCAGATCAGAGCTTTAGATGCTTTTGTGGTAGATGCCATATGAATGCAAGAGCACAGAGATAATACAGTCACCAGTTGCAGCTGGAGTAGCTCTCAGAGGGCTGAATCCCTCTTTTAAGGCATGACAATGGACTTGAACTCACAACTGCTGTTGTTGCAGTCTGATGTCCTCACAGAATATTAACTGTGACCCTGGAAGTACCAGTGCAACATGTCTGAAATCAGACCATTGCTGTTGCATGCCTTTTACAAGCCAGTATCTCACCTTGAATACTGAATCCCTCCTTTATTTCTATCACATACACATGTATATGATTTTTTTAAATGGACAAAAAGTGTCTTAATTTTCACTACTTGAAGTTTGTTGTGTTTCTCACACAGCAGCATGTAGAGAGATACTTTTATATGAACAACATCTATGTACCTGGTACAAAGTATAAATAGATATGTGGAATAGATGTGAACCTAACCCAGTTTAGCCCTCAGCTGCTCTGATTTGATGGAACATTAGCCAGATTCAAGCAAGCTGAGAAGCCATTAAATTGGATTTTTATGCTGTATACCTCATTTTTCAGTTCTAATCATTTTGGTCAGCAGCATAACTTAATGATGCAGCTCAGATCAATCCCTGTCACACATAGACATGATTTAATCAATATAGCTTCCACTTTAACTTAACCCTTTTACAGCTGTCTGCTGGAGAAAAGGGAGTTAATTTGAAATGCTCTGGTGTTTCTAGCTTATGAGAATTTACACTATGTCTCTCTCTGCATTTTGTATCTAATCAGATCTCTCTGTCATGGCAGCAGTGCTGAAATTCATGTGAAAAATTGCAAATCTGTGTGATAAATTATATTTTCCAGGCTTCTTTGCCCACTTTACTCGCCCTCTGTTTACAAAGCCACCTTGTTACAAAGTGTGGATCTGAGGATCAGATTTTCTTATTCCCTTTATTTTAAATGGACAGGAAACAGCAAAGGAACACTTCTATTTCTGCCTGTCACTGTGATCACTGAATCTCACAGCTTCCTCTGCACACTCCCAAACCAGGAGCCTGTACTCCAAAGTCCAAAAATAAAATGTCAGGATATTACCAGTTCTGACCTTGGCTGAACTGCAAGGCTAAAAACTCATCAGGTTTTTTCATACTGATTGCTGGGACAGCGTGCTCTTTGCAAACACTGCCAGCTAGTGACTCAGGGCTTGGCAGAGTGCTTAGGGAGAGGTGAGCGTGGGATATCTGCCAGTTGTAGCTCCTTTTTTCCTCCAGTGCACAGGACTGAGCAGAGGAGAGTTTGCCCCATGCTGAAGATGCACTTGAGCATGAGCTCGAGCATTAGCTCTAGGGAGAGCCTGGCCTTGGTAACCAGGATTGAGCCAGGACATCACTGTGAATGTAGATGTATGCTCCACAGCTCCAGTGCCTTGTGACATGACATTTGCCACCTCTGCCAAAAAGAGGTCCTTTCTGTCTTTGTGTTGAGACCTAGAACCTGCCTGTAACCCCCAGGAGAGTCTACATTCCCCTGCCGCCTGTGGGCAGATATGTGTCCTGGGCTGCATCAAAAGAACTGTGGCCAGCAGGTCAAGGGAGTTGGTTCTGTCCTTGTATTCCACCCTGGTGAGCACCCAGAGCACCCACCTGGAGTACTGCCTCAGGAAAGACATGGTTCTGTGTACTTAAATGCATTTACAGTGAAGCTGCCTGCAGATTTCACTCATTTTGGCTGTGCTCCCTTCCTGTAGCCTCAGCTCTCAAGTTCTACCTCATTCAAAAGTTCTCATCTTTCCCTAGGAAAATCTGAACCTGGCCCTGAACTCTGCTTCTGCCATTGGGTGCCATGTTGTTAACATTGGAGCTGAAGACTTAAAAGAAGGGAAACCTTACCTGGTTCTGGGTCTTTTATGGCAAGTCATCAAAATTGGACTCTTTGCCGACATTGAGATCAGCAGGAATGAAGGTATGTATGGCTCTTCCTTTCAGTGCTCTGTTGTTATCACTGCAGAGTCTTTAGGATAAAGCTCTTAAAAAATGGTGAATTTTAATTTTTTTTTCAAGTGTTTGTTGTCTGTTTTCTTGACTGATCTTATTTTCCTTGCTTTTCACAAGTTTCAGCACTTAAAAGTCCAAGGCTTTCTGTAGAGTTGTGTGTTCAGAGCCTTTTCATGCTCATTGGGTCAGGAATGGTCTACATCCAAGTATATTGGTGTTTGGCACCAAATCTGGGATCAGGAAATCTGCATTCAGGAAGCTTGGCTCCTTCTTGCTGTTCTTGCTCTTGCTTCTTTCTTTGTGAAATCATAATTGTAGAATCATAGAATAAATTAGGCTGGAAGGAACCTGTGGAGGTGCACCTTGGAGATCCGACTCAACCATCCAGCTACGTGCTTTCAGCAGCACAACATCTTAAGTACAACATCTTAAGGTCAGATGAGGTTGCTCAGGGCCTTTTCCAGTGTTTTCTGGGGCAGCCTGTTCTAGTGCCCAGCCACTCTTACTCTGATTTTTTTTTTTTTTTCCTAGTTGGAGTCTAGTTGGAATTTCCCTTCTGGCACCTTGTGTTCACAGCTTCTCATCCTTTTCCTGTGCATACTGGCAAAATGCAGATCTGGCCCCTCTATAATGGTTGAAGACAATAGTTGCTCCCCTCTTATACCTCTTTCCAGGCTAAACAATCTGTTTTCTCATCCTCTTCTTCCCTTATATCACAAACTTCCATCCAAACATTTTAATGTCATTCCACTAAACTCACTTCTGTTTGTCAATGTCTCTTTTTGTACTGGGGAGCCACAAACTGGACACAGTATTCCAGGTGTGTCTCACCAACGCCAAAATCTTCATGAAGCAGCTTCATCATGAAGGCTGAGGGTGTACCTGCAGTCCACATAGCACTTCATCTTGCTGCCTTGTTCCCTCTGCCTCTGCACAGTCCCTCATCCAACAGTGACACTGCTTTCCTTCAGTTTCTGTGTTACCTTCATTGCCTCACCCCTTTTACATTTCTGTCCCTTTCACTGCCAGAGCCACCAGTACCCATTCCTTTGTAGGTAGCCCTGCTTATTTGCTAATTTCTTCCTTTCTGATATTTTTTCCTTCACTTCTCATCTAAGATTCCATCTAAGACTACACAAGTCAAGAACATTCTGCTGTCTTTTCAGGCTCTCTCTTTCCCTCAAAGCCCTTCTCTGCAGCAGTTTCAGGTAAAACTCCCCTTTCTTGAACATGGGACGCTATATTTCCAATGAGCTTTCATGAACACATGATGTCAAGGTAGTAATACATCCCAACCTCTATGGGAATTACCTGGGATGCACTTAATATCATGTTGGATTTTCCCCATGTCATGTCAAATGGTGTCTCAGAGTAGCTTGGATGACATCTAATACACTCAAGTTCTCCTCCTTCATTCATAAAAGCTTTTAGCTAATAGCAGTTATTCATATTAATTCCCCAGTGAATGTCTTTGAACATGACACTATTAAATTGCATTCCATTTTTATTACTGTCATCTAGCTCATTCTGTCTGATTTCCTGATCATCCTCTGTATTGACTATGCCACCTAGTCACTATCATCTTCACATTTTTAGCACGTTGTAAGTATTTGTGTCAAGATAATTGATGCAAAAAAAAGGAGAAAACATTAATCCAAAAATCAATCCACAATCAACTCCACAAGAATCCTTCTTCCAGCCTTCTTCAGTATCCACACTGTTCTCTTAATAAAAGCCTGCCTACTTTCAAATGCTTCTATTATCCCCTCTGGTCCCCATTTTAACCCCATTGCACCCTATACCAAATTATCTGTGTAACTCCAGTTATGGTATGTCTCCACTGTTTCCTTTACATAGCCAATCCATAATTCTTTCAAGGACTGACAAAAGTCCTGGAAGAAAATTACTGGAAGAAAACCAGAGCAATGTAACACACTCTCCCTTTTTACCACATTAATAGTTAGTTTCCATGTTAGTTCTTCATTTTGAAACCAGTTATAAAGCCTTTTGTGGTCCAGAGATCAGCATTTTCAAGGGTCAATCCTGCCATCCTGCCTGTTCCTCCTCTTATGAACATCATATCAATTTTTCTATAAAAATAGAGTGTCTCCTCAACTGACAGATGAGTTATGCCCTACTGGCCCACAAGCCCATGAGGTCATGTGCAAGTATTCCAGAATGCTTGTGAGAATCCAGTTTCAGTGTGAAGGTTACTGAGATTTCTTTCATCTAAGTTGAAAAAAGCCTGTGTTCATACTTTCATTCCAAGTTTGCCCCTGTGCTCAGCATCACTGTGCTGAGCTCTGCACTTCTCAGCACAGGAAAGACCTGGACCTGTTGGAGTGGGTCCAGAGGAAGGCCACAGAAAGGCTCAGAGTGCTGGGGCACTCCTATGAAGATGGGCTGAGAGGGCTGAGGTTGTTCAGCCTGGAGAAGAGGAGGTTCCAGGGAGACCATTCTGCAGCCTTTGAGTACCTGAAGGGGCTTATGAAAAAGTTCACAATAAACTCTTCAGCAGGGCCTGTTGCAATAGCAAAAGGAGTAATGGTTTTAAACAAAAGAGAGTAGATTCAGACTGGATATGAGGAAGGAATTTTTTGCAGTGAAGGTGGTGAAACACTGGCAGAGGTTGCCCAGAGAGGTGGTAGATGCCCCATTCCTGGAAACATTCAAAGTCATGTCAAATGGGGCTCTGAGCAAACAGATTTAGTTGAAGATGTCCCTGCTTACTGCAGGGAGGGTTCACCAGTACCCTCGCGGGCAATTCTTAGACCACTCTGAAATTGTCTTCCACCTGATTATGATCCACTACTACATACACAAATTACAACTTTATACTCATTTTATTGATGAGGCCCTTTTTGTGTTTAATCCTCTGTCGTGCTAACCCAGCTTGAATTTTGGCAACATTTTGGCAACTCACATTTAGAATCTAGGGTAAGAAAATTTAAAAGAGAGAAAACAGTTATACAGTTTTTTTGAACAAGTTTTCACATCATTTTTTTTTTTTTTTTCCTGCTTAGCCTTGATTGCTCTTCTGAGAGAAGGAGAGAGCCTGGAGGATCTGATGAAATTGTCTCCAGAAGACCTGCTGCTGAGATGGGCAAACTATCACCTGGAAAATGCAGGATGCAATAAAGTCAACAACTTCAGCTCAGACATCAAGGTATGAGAAATTTTGACCAACAAAAGCAAAACAGCAGCTCTACACCCAAATTCCTGCCCTCCACACAGGGATTGTGCACTGAAACACTCCAAGCAGCTGAGACTGCTCTATCAAGCACATGGAGCTGGGTACATAAAATGCTTTCAGTGGGGTTTAACTTGACAATCAGTGGTATTCCTCCTCTTTCTCCTGACCTCCCAGTCATCACTGCCAACTTCTGCACAGCAGATGCCTGGGAAAAGAATGGCTGCTGGTCCTGGACAGGCATATGGACACTGTATTTTCACTTCCTTGCCTTTATTGCTTTCATCCTTTCCAAATCTTCCTAAATAACTCTTGACCTGACTTTTGCTTGAAAAAGCCTGGACCTTACTCAAGCATGTAGAGAAAGATGATTGGTCATTTCCAAACCCCCTGCTTGAGCTTTCCTTCACCTGGGCTATCTGCTTCTCTGTCCCAACATTTGCTATAGACCTGAATGCAGTTATCTGGGAGTTTTAATTCACTGGGACTATTGAAAATACTGCAGCAGGGAAAGCAAAAGGAGGTGTAGAGAGTCACATCTGGTAATACAGCTTTTATTGTAACAGATTTTTGGTCAACTGGGTGGAGGTTATTGGAGAATATCCATGAAAAGGGAAGGGAAAGGAGTCTTTCCAATTTTTCTGTGTGCTTACTAAAAAGACTATGGTGCAACTGATTAAATCCCATCTACAACTAAAAGCTAAATCATAATTCTGGTGTTTACAGTTGGAAAATAAGGCACACATTTACAAGATTTTAGTGTTTACAGACATTCTCTAACTAAGTCTGTCTCCCCACCTCACTTCTGTTGTAAATAACTACTTCCTGGATATGGTGCATAGTAATGCAGATGTAAAATATTTAGAATAATTCAGGTGGTCTGCTTTATATGTTGAAGAGCATCAGTTGGGTTACTTAGTCAAGTCCCTAGATATTAACATGTAGCTTTATTTTCAGTTCTTTGAGCTGTTTTTGAAGAGAGTTAATATTTTCCATATAGGGAAGCAGTGTTATATTTCACAAAAGATTAAAGATACAACATGTTAAATCCTTGTCTTGTTCCTGTCCTTTTGCCTGAAAAATGCTGATACTGTTGTCACTGTTAACTTTTGTCCTTGAAAACTATGCTTTCTCTTCCACAACTGTTCCAGCCTTGCTTTGAAATCCTCTTTAAACATCTGCTTTCTCCTTCTTCATTTTCTTTTATTAAATGCTCAGCAGCCTGACTTCTACAGCATTATAAAGGTATGCATTTTCTTACCTCTAATTTTATGTTCAGATTAAGTGCATTCTGATATCTTTTTGTTGTTGCTGTCTTTTCTGTAAGTTCAACACACAACATTTTGTGTTTTGGGCATTGTGCAGCACATATATATTGGCTCAGGGAAGAAATAGGTCTGGCAAACACAGCATAAAGTGGGAATTGCTAAGTGCTTCCAGCCTAATTAATTTAATTATGTAGCCCAATGATCGATGTAATAAAAATGAAGCATGCAGGCACATTGTTCAAGGGAGCACTGGCACGTAAAGACTGAGCTTTAGATGTAATTTTTCTTCCCTTTAATTTCTCTGTCTGTCACAGGACTCAAGAGCTTATTACCATTTGCTGAACCAAGTCGCCCCCAAGGGAGATGAAGAAGGCATTCCAGCTATTACTATTGACATGTCAGGATTAAGGGTAGGATGAGATAAGTTTGGAGTAAATGCAAATATTTTCTGTCCATTACTTGCATTGCTGGCCAACACAGGGCTGCACTGGGAAGTCAGAACCAGCAAATGCTTCATTGCATTGCAACATGATCTCGTATTTCAGAAATCAAAGCTTCCACATAATAAAATTTTGTGTTTGGATTTCTGTTAGATAATAACTCTGATACTTCAGCAACCATTTAATCACACTGATAAACTACTAGCATGTAACAAGAGTATTTAAATACATTTATCTGTGAATTTCATCAAACCATCACATTTTATACAGAATATGGCTGTAAAAGCAACGTGCTGAGGTGGTAGAATCATAGGTAAGCCCATTTGCAAACACAGACTTGCCATTAGTAAAAGTGGGGGTGGGAATACTTATAAATCCTCCCAGCAGCTGCTTGAGCAGCTAGATCCCACAGGAGGCTGAAGTGGGGGTGTGGAGGCGGGGTGGGCTGAGGCTGATGTCCCGTTTGTGCCGGGCAGGAGAAGGATGACATGCAGCGAGCCGAGTGCATGCTGCAGCAGGCCGAGCGCCTCGGCTGCCGCCAGTTCGTCACCGCCACCGACGTCGTCCGCGGGAACCCCAAGCTCAATCTGGCCTTCATCGCCAACTTGTTCAACAAATACCCTGCCCTGCATAAGCCAGAGAACCAGGACATCGACTGGAGCTCCATTGAAGGTCAGGAAAGTGCAGATATCACACAGTGCACCGTGGTATTTCCCGTGTGTCTCCTTCTGTTCGTGGTTCGGTGCGCTGTAAATTCAGTTAGGGTCTCTTCCCGAAACACACCAGAGCACCTGTGGTGTTCTGCAGGCCTTTGGTTGATGTGTCTGTTGTTTCAGGTGAGACAAGGGAAGAAAGGACATTTAGGAACTGGATGAACTCCCTTGGCGTTAATCCACGTGTAAATCACTTGTATAGGTAAGATGAGGTATTACACTTCCTTCAGATGATAAACACAGCCAGCAAGTTGATTGCAAGAACATAAAAACTTTTGGGTCCTATAAGAATATATACTGCTTTCTGTTTCCCAGAAAACAAAGTTTGCCTGTGCTGATAGTTGACTCGTGTTTCTTTCCTCTGTTCTTTGGACAATGATATATCCTTTTTGTTGTTTTCAGTGACCTGTCAGATGCCTTGGTTATCTTCCAACTCTATGAAAAGATCAAAGTGCCAGTAGACTGGAACAGGGTGAACAAACCACCATATCCCAAACTGGGTGGCAACATGAAGAAGGTACAAAAAGCTAGAATAGCGACAGTAGTGATGCCTTATCCTCAGTGAATGCCTATATCATTTCAAACAGCAATGTGGGTACTCCTGTTGTTCTCCAGTACAGCACCCTAATAGATTTTTTTTTTGCTTAGTCAGTGGATAATTTTTCATTCTGAAAAATAAATATACATTAGACTCATTTGCTCTTTTGACAGGTGAAAAATATTTGTTGAGTAAAAAGACTTGGCAACTTTTATATCAGTTTTTAGAAACTGTATTTGCAGATTCCTTTTGCCACTGCTTTAGGCACTGATTGTAGTGCATCTGGACTGTGAGAAGCATGGCACCAGCTTAATTGCAGCTGTCTGGATCACTGCCCTCCACATCAAATGAAGACAGTGATGATAAGCATTCTTGATCAGATGCATCAAGAGCCAATCACACAGCTGCTGCTGAATTCAAAGCTTTCTCCCAACTCTCTGGATGAGTAATTACATCCAGTTAGACCAGAGCAATCAACCAATCTAAAATACTGGCTGGGACACTAATCTTTGTCTCAGTGCAATGCCATGATGCTGGAGGTACCCTTGAGCCATACACTTTTATTTTCCAGGGTAATCTGCTTTTAAGGCCCTGATAATGGAAGTATAGCATTTTCTACTATGTTAAATGTTTAGAATGGTATTTTGGCGATGGATCTGCCTGCTGGTAGTCAGTCAGCTGTTTTATCACAGAGCCCCAAAATTCCTGTTTGCCCAGGAGGATCTGGGCTGACTTATCCAAAGAATTTAAAGTAACAGTGTCTTGTCTTTTTCCTCTTTTTTTTTTTCTTTTTTTTTTTCTCTATTTTTGAACTGCACCAATTGACCCTGCCATTAACAGCTTGAAAACTGCAACTATGCAGTGGAACTGGGAAAGAATCAAGCCAAATTTTCCCTTGTTGGCATTGCTGGGCAGGATCTGAACGAAGGAAACCGTACGCTCACGCTGGCCTTAATCTGGCAGTTGATGAGAAGGTAGGTCAGCCAGCCACCAGCTTCAGAGTGTTTTGGTATGCTTGGTTTGCATTGCTGCAGTTTCCTGATGCTCTCACTTAGAAGGCTCTAGAGGCTACAGCCTTCTCACTCCTCTGTTTGCACTTCAGTGCCAGGGCAGGGTGACCTTCTGCTCGGTGGGCAAGGCCATTACAGCCAGCTCATGCAGATGATTATTATTGTCATAGCAAGAAGAAATGTTTATTGCATAGAAGAGAGGAAAAGAAGTTAAAAGGTGTCTGTATCAGGGAATGGGGACAATGTCCCAGGAACAAGGAATTGATGCAGAAGTTTAGTAAGCTGCTCCCTGAACTGGGCACAACTCAGTACCTCTCTCCATTTAAATGTAATTATCTGTGTGTTTCTGTGTTTAAGAGCGCCATAACTGAGAGTAAAGAGCCCCAGTGGTTAGGAAGTGAATACAAACTAAATTCAGTCTATAGAGAGTATAGGTTTATCAGTAAGGTAGTTAAAATAGCGCTGAGGCAATTACTTACCATCAGTTTGGGATATCTTTCCAAGGTGTATGCTGACATATAAGAAAAATGCTCCAGGCTTGATTTTATGCAGAAGGTCTTAGGTGAGCAGGATTCCCTTCTATCTCTAAAATCAGTGATTATTTTTCAAGCACTGTAAGAATGAGTAATTTGCAATGAGATGCATTAAGAAGGACCTTCCAGGAATTTTAAGTAACCAAAACTTTTAACATTCCCAAAACAATGATTAAGCAATTGGGGGTGAATTAAACTCCTTAGAATAATTATTGTATTATAATTTAAATCATATGCACTGTGAGTGTGTATGAGGCAAAGGAATATCAGATCATTGGGAGGATCCCAGACAAGCTGTGCACATACAGGACAGTTCTGAGGTTACAGAATTTGAGCAAATATCCTGGCTTTACTCTTAAGGTACACCCTGAATATCCTTGAAGACATTGGTGGTGGAGAGAAGGTCAATGATGAAATCATTGTCAGCTGGGTCAATGAAACACTCACTGCAGCTGGGAAGGATTCAACCATCTCCAGTTTCAAGGTACAGGTTTATTCAGAAGTCTCTGCTCAGGAGTCCCTTATTCAGTGTGCTTGTGTGTATGATATATAGATATACACACTCCACATTATGATATAACTCATTACATAGCTTGATTATTTTTTATTCCCTTTTAAAAGCTTGTTCAAATACACAGATTTTATTCAAGGCACTTTATTGTGAAAAAGTAATAGAGATATGTTATGAACTCTACAGGAAACACCTTGAATTCCAGTTTTGCATGGGAAATCAAGAGAGAATGGAGAGAGAGGAATGATGACTGGAACTAGGCAAGAACTGCTGTGCTGTTGGTTATGAATCAACATCAGTTACAAATGGCAGTATTAAAATGAACAATAGCAATACATTTGTAGCTGGTAGTATCATCCAGGGGTACCTTGCCCTATTTTGCACAGTACAAACACAGAGATGGACCAGTTCTAGAGTGCTTCCAATTCTGCTAATGTATCTATGACACTTCCCAAGCTAGGGAACACATGGATATAAATCAGCAGTTTGCACCAGGCGAGAACAGATCCATCAAACTTGATGTAATGAGCTCAGGAATCACACAGCTGGTCCCCCTCACACTTCCCATCAGTGGATGTCTATCAGTGTCATCTCCCCACAGGAAGCAAATGCATTAGCCTCACACCCTATCTTTTGCTTTAATGGCATTGTAGTCTATGACAAAGTGACCTGCTCTATGGACATGGGAAAGGCTGTGGATGTTGTCTACCTGGATTTTAGTGAAGCCTTGTACACTGTTTACCACAACATTCTCCTGGAGAAACTGGCTGCACTTGGCTTGGGCATGTGCATTGTTTGCTGGGTAAAAACTGGATGGCCAGGCCCAGAGAGCGGTGGTGAACAGAGACAGTTACATCCAGCTGGCAGCCTGTCACCAGTGGTGTCCCCAGGGCTCAGTTTTGGGGCCATTTAACATATTTATTGATGGTCTGGACAAGCAGGTCAAGTGCATCCTCAGTCAGTTTGCAGAGGACACCAAGCTGGGTGGGAATGTCATTCTGCTGAAAGGCAGGAAGGCTCTGCAGAGGCATCTGGACTGGCTGGATTGATGGACCGAGGCCAGTTGTGTGATGCCCCAGTTCCCACTCCCCGAGGGTCCAAGCCTGGCTAGCAGATCAACCTCAGAGGAAACCGGGGCGAGGACAAAGGCAAAAGACAACAGGCGCTCTCAGTTCCTCAGGAACAGTCCTGCTCTTTAATGCCCGGGGATCCAAAGAGATCTTATCACCTGGGGAGCCAGGTTTTATGCCCTCGGTGAAGGAGGGAGGAGGGGAGAGGGTCTGCCGGCCAATGGGGGCAGACCCCAGGAGAGGTGGACACCAGGTGGTGTCAGGTATACAGGTACAGGGGTTTCTGGGAAGGTGGGTTTTACAAACACTTCCTGTAAACAAGAACACCCAGTGCAATATGGACTAGCTACATCTTTTGTGCAACACAACAGTGTGAGGTTCAATGAGTCCAAGTGTTAGGTCTTGCACTTGTGTCACAACAACTCCTGCAGTTCTACAGGCTTGGAGAAGAGCGGCTGGAAAGCTGCCCAGCAAGAAAAGAACCTGGGGGTGCTTGTCAACAGTGGCTGAACATGAGCCAGAGTGTGCCCAAGTAGCCAAGAAGGCCAATGGCATCCTGGCCTGGATCAGCAAATGTGTGGCCAGCAGGAGCAGGGATTGTGCCCCTGTGCTCGGCCACACCTTGAATCAGTCCTGTGTTCATTCTGGCCCCTCACTACAAGAAGGACACTGAGGTTCTTGGGCGTGTCTAAAAGGCAACAAAACTGGGAAAGGCTCTGGATCATAAATCCTGTGAGGAGTAGCTGAGGGAGCTGGGGGTGTTCAGCCTGAAGGAAAGGAGGCTCAGGGGAGATCTTGTCACTCTCTACAATGGCCTGAAATGAGCATTGTAGCCAAGTGGGGGTCAGTCTCTTCACCCAGGTAACAAGTGACAGGGTAAGAGGACATGGTCTTGAGTTTGGAAATGGCCAGGGAAGGTTTAGATTGGGTATTAGGGGAGTTTTTTTCCCTTAAAGGTTTGTCAAGCCCTGAAATAGCAAAGTGAATCACCATTACTGGAGGATTTAAAAAAATGTGTAGATGTGGTGCTTAGGGGCATGATCTAATGGTGGACTGGGAAGTGCTAGATTAAGGGTGGACTTGATCATAAAAATCTTTTCTAACCTAAATGATTCTATGATGTTTCATCCCTTGGGTTATATATATATATATATATATATATGTATATATCTCCTTGAAAGAATTCTTAGTCTGCCTTAGATAAAAAGTTATTCTAAGCAGCCCTTTGTGAAGATCTAAATGGTATTTGACAGAACTGTCCATTGCTCTTGAGTCTAGACTCTGGCTTTGTGGGAGGTCTGTCATCCTGTTCTTGCATTTAATTTTATTTTTTGTCTATGTAGGACAGCAAAATCAGCACCAGCATGCCAGTCCTGGATCTCATTGATGCCATTCAACCAGGGTCAATCAAGTATGACCTCTTGAAAACAGAGGACCTGAATGATGAGGAGAAACTAAATAATGCTAAGTATGTTTCTGCCAAGTGGCACTTAGCATGAGTTACCTGGTCAGGCTTGCCTAATGCTGTCTTTAAAAACTGCTCTGCTATCATTCTCATCTGGCATAACCTCATGTGAGAAATACCACCCAAGTTAGAAGCATGAAGGCTGGGAGTTAGGTAGTAAAAAGACTATCAATGGAAATGGAGTGTGTAATATTGTAGTTCCTGCTTTATAAATCCCTTGAAAGGATTGAAATCTCTTGGTTTCATAAGCTCCTATTTTCTCCTATTAAATTTAAAATTCTTTCAGAGTTCAGGGAGCAATGCCAACAACAGTGAGCCATGGAAAACAGGGATTAGAGGTCATGATAGCTCTTTAGTCACCTACAGGTGGAACACGGGCATATTTAAGAGAGAAAGGGGAGAACAGGATTCATGCCTGAAAAACTGATTCTGTAGATGTGGATATTGATTTTTTTTTTCCCTGAATGCAAATGATTACCTAGCAGAGAGTCAATTCTGAGGGCATCTCCCTCTCCTTTCAGAGTTACACAGATCACCTCCTGGTCTGATCAGCAGTTTAGCTTCTCCTTTTCTTATGCAGTAACTACAACGGAGAAAAAGATGACTGTAAAGCAATCAGAGCAGCCATTATTTTTGTGAAGATTTTTCCCACTGTTCTTTTCCCCCTTCCATTTCCTATCATCTGTTCTCTTTCTATTCTTGAAATCCTATGTGTGCTTTTATCTGTACTTTGTTTCTTCATTACTCTGCTGTTCTTTTCCTCATTTACCACCCCCATTCCCCCATACTCCCAATGTTTCTCTGCATTTTGGAGAAAATTTCACAAATGTATATGCTCTGAAGTGGGAAGAGACTGGGATTTTCTAGCTTTTTTAATGGAATAATAGAAGAGACAAACCCACTAGAGAATAGCCAGTGGCTCTAAGCAGGAAAATGGGAATGTCAACTTGCACATGCTGTGTATGACTGAAACAAGTCCCCAAATGTTGATTTCTAACAACACTGATCTCCACTGTCATCAGCCTTCTGCTTTTATCTTTCCAAGTTTGTTTATGTGCAAAGTGTGAGTCTCAGAGATTGAGGGGGAGCAAGACCAGAAAGGCTGGTTTTGAGGATAATCTTTCAGGGGAAGATTAAATGTTTCATACCAGGATCTGACCTGCAGTCTCCCATCCTGCAGCAACCATCAGGAAATACACTCTGCCTTTTATTAGAAATGTAGTTCTTTATCAATCCGTCTCATACATTCCTATAGAAAATTTTAAGTTTAGTGAATCTGTGAAACCCATTCTGGTATTGATCATGTAAAACACTTAAGAGGGGGGAAAGAATGCTACTGCACTAATTTCTGTCCTTAATTTTCCTTTTTTTTTTCCACACCTGCAATGCAGATACGCCATCTCTATGGCAAGAAAAATTGGAGCAAGAGTCTATGCCCTCCCAGAAGATCTGGTTGAAGTAAAACCCAAAATGGTCATGACAGTGTTTGCTTGCCTTATGGGAAAAGGCATGAAGAAAGTTTAAAGCACAAAAGACTTGCATTGATGCCTGTTATTCTCCTTTTAGATTCCTTCAAACTGGATGCTCTTCTCTGTATCAAAGAAATATGCAGGGTACTCATGCTTTTAAGGCATGAATGTTATACATGGTTCCAGGTCATACAGAAGTCATGTATTCACATGAATCCAGGAAATACTTTGTTTTGAACAGTAATATGTGCTTGATTTCTTTGCCTTATTTTCCACTTTGCTAGCTGTAACCATTTCATATTCCTAAACAAGTTTTCAACACTGAGGCCTTAGCTTATCCTTTCATTAATGGATACCAGGGTTTTCTGTGAGAGTGAGAGGTCATACAGTGACAGACAGCTTTTAGGACTGTGAAATGTTATACTCTGCTTCTGCCTGAAAATGTTGTCATGCTTTTGTAGCATTTCTGCCATACTTACCTTCAGTTTCCACCTGGGATAACAAAACAGGTTTCCCCAAGCCAATGCAAGTAGCAGTGACTGTATTTTCGGAGTAATAGGATCCTCTGGGGAAATTCTTGTGGGAAGAAGGAAGTGTTTGGGGTCTGTGATGTGTTGCTGGTGTGTAAACTTAGCAGTACTTTCCCCTGCAAGTTATGCCTCTGCCATCCACGGCATTACTCACAGATTACATTACTGCTTACTGAAAAAACACACTGCAGCCTGGTCCTCCAAGAACACCCAAACTCTGGAACCTTTGCAACAAGCATTCTCCAAGTGATAATTCATTTTTATGTCATAACACACTTTAAAAAGATTGAAAAGCATGATAGAAATGAAAACCATGTTAAAAGAAACAAAGGGAATGTACTCAGTTAGTAGCAATACTATGAGAAGTGAACAAAGGGATGCAGAATGACATATTTATGTAGACAATAAAAATTCAACTCTGTTAACTTCACAGACTTGCACTCAAGGGGCTGCAGCTCTGATTCAGGAGAGCATTTATATCTGTGCTAGCATAAGAAACACATACTCAAATGCTCCCCTGAACCCAGGCTGGGAACCTCAACAAAGCTAAATCAGCTTTGCTTTGCAGCTAACAAGACAGTGTAAATTTGCCTCAGTTGAGGACCTAGCCCTGTCTATGGATAGTCAGTGGGATATATTTGCACTGAATCTCTTCCTTGGCATGAGACGTTTACTGGCCTTTACACGGATTTTACTGTGGTGAAATGCAGAAGGAGGGAATTTTGCCTTAATGCAATCCCGTTGACAGTCTCAGTTCTTTCCCTCTCCCCCTCCCTTTCCTCCAGCCCTTCAGAATTGCCTTAACAAAGAACCAGTATTCCATTACATGAGAAGTCTCTCCAAATAAAATGTTCTATAAAGCCAAATGTGTAGTCTTTTCTTTTAGAAGTGGGTGAGCTAGTTGGTGTGTGTCATAGAGCTGAAATGGGGACAGAGGTAAAAATAATCTGTGGGCTCACTGAGAATGTGTCTTCTGTATTGTTATTGAAACCACAGATTGCAAAGAATTGAAAGAATTATTTCCTAGGCCATTTCTGAAAATGCCACTCTGAGATACTGCCAGAGATGGGACATTGTTCTGGCTGGACTTCCAGTATGGTTTCCCCATTTGGTGCTCTTCCCAACATCCTCTTTCTTTGCCCAGGTACCCATAAATTTTGCTTCTTTAAGCATTCTGCAGTGCAACATGCTGCTTTGTTTCTGCAGGAATGGCCAGATCCTGTTCCTAATCAGATCTTACTGCTCGGATCCTCTTAAGAATTTAATACAGGATGGGAAAAGTACAGGATCTTAAAACCCATTCTGTCTGGTCCCAGTATTTCCCAGTGCTGGCAGAGGAGGAAAACATCCAAAGCGTTATACAATGGAGATGTCACCCCAGCTTATTGCCCAGGAAGGGGGAGTTATAAAACCATGGCCCCTACACCACTCCTCTTTTCAGGTGTAGGACCTGCTGTTGCAAGAGAAGAGGGGTGGCACTGAAAAGGCAGCTCCTTTCCCCTTGTGATTGACTTGGGAGTCCTTCAGAGGTAAACCAGAGGAAACTGCAGAGCTTCTCTAAGGTGGGATGACCATGTATTGTGTGAGTCGCATGCGTGTGCATTTGCAAAATGAAGGGGCCGTTTTTTGTTGGATAAATGGTGTAGATCAGAAAGGACTGGGTAATCCTGCCTGAAGACAGCCCTTCTTTACCTTCCTTGTTTCAGGGAGATGGTCTCACCCCAGACGTTGGGGCAGTCATGAAGGACGAAGTAGATGAGAGATTGGAAATGGCAGCAGAACCACGGTGAGAAGGATGGCTTTTCCCTTGACTCCAAATGAATGCAGGCATTTGCCATCTCCAGAGAGCAGAAGGGGTTTTCAGGTGTTTTCCATTTGCCAGCTCATAGCAACTCAGCTTTTTGCACAGGAGCAGGATTTTTAGAGGAGTCTGCTGAGATCGGCAGAGAGGAGGCTTCCGTACATCGCGCATTTCCACTGGGCAAGGTGTAGGACTTCGGGGGCTCTGGAGACTGAAAACTGCCTCTGCCTCAGGCTCTGGTGAGGGGCCAGGTGATGCACGGTGTTATTTGAATCATGCTGTGTGGAAGAGGCTGCTTTTCCTCCTCCTCAGCATCCCAGCGCCGGAGCCGGGCACGCTGGCACGCAGCCCTCCGCGCTGCCAGAGCTCTGCCCGCAGGCTGCTTTTGGGAGCACCACGGCTGAGCGCCGGCCCGCGGCTCTGCAGCAGGCACAGCTAACCACGAGATGGCACTCACTGCACCCGCAGCTCCTGACCTGGCAGCCAGGAGCGCCAGCAATGCCATCCTCTGAGAAACGGAGAAAAACCTGGATACTGAACTCCGGGCACGAAGCCAGCACTCGCTGGTGCGACAAAGGGAGTCAGTGCTGTCGGCAGGGATGCTACAGTAAACACCTACCAGATCTTCAGCCCTGGCTCTGGAATCTCACTGGAAAAACGAATCTGTCACAGCCCCGAAGGTGTGGGAATAGCTTCATTCTGGTACAGGAGTATAAATATTTTCACTTTTCAGTGCATTTCTGTTTAATCGAGTATTCTTACTTATTTGATGGACTTGAGGTTTTGCTTTCATGAACTGGTAATAGCAGCCTGTAATAAGGGTCTCTCTCAGCAGATGCTGAAGGGGTTAAGCCTATGACAAACATCACCAAAAATACCAACCAGGATCTGGAATTTTTTGCTGTTGCTTTCCTCGAACTTTTTCCATCCCTCTTAGAGAAAGCAGCTGTCTTTGGGATTCACTCCCAAATCAAGCTGGCTTTGTAAGCACTTCCATTATTGATTTTCATTGCACAATTAATCATAATTTTCAATGCTTCAAAAAGGCTTAGACATTCACACGAATAAAAATAAAGCATCAGCATTTAGACTAACTAGGAGAAAAAACCATGAGGACAATCAATCCACATGCCTCAGGGTACAGTCTGATCACCAGATGGACTTAGAAGGAAATGTCCCCCCACAGAGTAGTAAATCATAATTAGGTATATGATGAGGATTTTACACCTTTGTGTAAATCATCTACCCTAGCTAGAAATCATCTGTTCTAGCCTAAGCAAGGGGACAGGAAGCAGTATGGGTGGCTGCTGTGCTCTTGTAGAGATAAGGTTGTTCCTATTTCCTCCAGAACTGGGACTGAACCAAAATCCTAACCTGACAGAATTTGTCCTTGTAAGTGCAGCTTAATTCTGTTATGAGTCTAATCACAAACATCAGCTCTTGGTGTCTACTGCTGCCTAAATGAGCAGCAGCCTTGATCTGCCTTCTGCTTGGAAAATAGCACTCTGTCTCTGGCAGCTGGCTGCAAAAGGCACATGAGCAGCACTGGTCCTACAGCAAGTACCAGTGATTGCTGTTTTCAGCTTGATGGAGAAATGGATCCTGGTGCCTCTGATCTTGCAAACCCATATGCTGAGTTGCTCAGAGTCAGCTCTCTGTCTTCTCCCACTTCTGGCAGCCTCCTCCACCAAATGAAGAACAGACTTGCCAAGAATTTGGGAGCATTTTCCTTCAGGCTGCTCAGCCACTTAAGCCCAGTAGTTTTCAGGTAAGCAAACAAGGCAAGCAGGAGAGAGTAGCTTGCCTAACTCTCATTGCCTGCTGTGTGGTGAGCCACTTTCAAGCTAAAATATATCCACAAACCTAAAAAGCTGTTCATTAAGCAGGACATGAATCAGAAGAGCACTGTGGACTGGTAAGGTGGCATCTGTGGACTTTGTATGGCTTAATGTGAGAAAACTGTGAATTAGGGCCAGGCTCACATTATAATGCTCTCTTTTTTTTTTTTTTTTTTTTTTTTTTTTTTTTTTTTTTTTAATTGTCAATCAGTGCTTGGTAGTGGTTCTCTTCTGCCACCAGGAAAACTGTGTCATCCCCCTGACAATTCCTTTGCTGCTCTGGAAGTAACACAGTTCTTAGTTCTTAGTAAAATGACTCTATTTATAAAGGACTGTTTTTCATTGCACCTTACTTTTACTTTTTGTGCCCTGATAACTCTTCAAAGGCATCTGTGCTTTATGGGAAACCTAATTTGTTCCCAGACTGCAAACTACTATTACTATTCCAGATCCATGATAAATTGTCCAAAGCTGAGAAAGGCCAGAATTCACACAGGCCATGTGCTCACAGGTTATGCCATGTCTGAAATTTGTGGAAAGGGAAAAAAGCTTCAAAACCAATCACACGTAGACACACTGAACTCCCTCAGGATAGGAGTGCACTCATTTAGTGCATTTGTTAAGGATCTGAGGAAATACAGCAATGAATATCTGTAAATTCATAAAGAGCAGAGAAGAGCCCCACACATGCACTCCAGAAATCTCCTAGCAGGTGCTTCACGTGCATGGTGCTGCTTTGATTCACACAGGCAGAAAAGCAATGTCCCATTGCCAGGCACCTCTGGCAGCCTGTGAAATTGTCCTCATTCTTCACTGCAAATAAGCAAACTGAACACCTCAGAGTACACATCTATTTGTCACTGAGGTGGGGAAACCTTCTGACCCCTCAGCAATGTGCCCTCCCTTGATTTTGCAGCCCTGGAGCAGAACACCCTGCATGTCTGAGAAGAGGTGGACAAGACTTAAGAACATCAACCTTGCCATGCCTTCTCCTGAAGGTCTGTGTTTGCCTGGGCGTTAAATTAACCCTGTGGTTAAGTAACATGCCAGTGAAAGGCTCAGTCAGCCACAGCAGGGAAAAAAGAGATTCCTGCCCACCAGTCCTACATCCACTGCTTGCTGCACTGCCAAATCACAATTGGCATTAGGGAAACGTGGCCTCAGTGTCCCATAATGCTTCTCAGACCTCCCTGAGGTGATGCTGTCCATGTAGTGATCAGATCTTGCATACCAGTCAAATGCCCCTAGAAAATTTCCAAATTTGTAGAAACTTCCCAAATTTGCAGTTGGAGCCAGGTTCTAGAGCAGTGATGTGTCTGCAGTGTGAATTTACTTGCACAGACTGATGGTGGTGGTCCCCACCATCACCAGCTGAGCATCCTCAAACAGGCCCTGGCATTTTCCAAACAGATTCCAGCATTCTCCAAAAGCCCAAAGGAAGAGTCCACTCTTCTAATTTCCGCCAAATGCCACGCAAGGAATGTGAGCAAGTGCACAGTGTGCAAGGAAGAAATAAAATTCTGTTGATCCAGCCAGAGACAGGCAGAACATATCACTGCTCCAGGGCTAATTGCATTCTGGATATGTGCACACATGACCTTTTTATAATAGAGGGGGACAGGTGTGCCTCCATTCATGTGCAACTTGGCCAAAGTGTGCTCTCTGTAGGTGGCACTTGAACACCTTCCTCAAGTGCTCAGGAGTTCTGTTCGGAGTGCTTTGAGGCACTCTTTGATATATATCCTTTGTTTACCAAAATGAAACTTGCCTTGCAAGTGGTCCTTGCTAAGATACTGGCAAATAAGTCAGTGTGTACCAGCAAAAAGAAAACATGAGTCACTTTGGCAAGGTGTTGTTTGGGTGGTAGTTTATAACAGACCTTCAGGAATCAGAGCTCATGAAGGAAGGCTTTAAACAGTACAGACACCTCCCCACTCACCCCAAACCGTGCACACAGTATATCAGCTTTCTCTCTGCTGATCCAGGAAAGCTGACTAGCAAAGAGTGTAAAATTAAAGAATTAATAAATAGAATAGGTTGGCACAACCGAGTCCTCAAAAATGCCAAGGAGACATGTATTTTCAGCCTCTGCTCATAGCTGTCAGTCATAATTGAAACATACTGCTGAGGTCTGTCTCCTCCCAGGTTAATCCATCATTTTCTAGCACAACCAGCATCTGATTTTCATATTTGAGAATGAAGTGAGGAAGAAATGCCAGAAACACAGAAATTTTGACATAGTCCAGATTTTCCTCTCCTGGTGGTTTCATGGGCTGCAAAATTGTTTCCTGAATGAAATAACAGAGGTTGGTGACATTGGCCACGTATGCAAATGATCAGAGTGTCCTACAGAGATTAATTGGTTCATGAATAAAGATGAGGAGCTGAGGTGTGCAGGGAGAAATCATTTATCAATTATATGCCTTGAAAAACTGAAAGATGATGCAGCCTTAATGGCTGAATGGGTTTGAAAGGGGGATTTGTAAATTGAGCTCTAATTCTGTTCTGCCACATTCAAAAAAAAAGAGCTGTTACACTAATTGCATCCTTGTGTGGCTCATGAGCAACTGCACTCAGCTGCATCGCACAGGGAGCAACAGAGATCAGAGTTTAGTTAGATTTTAGTCATCTTCTGCCTCGTGTGGGAAGGATACCCACTGGTTACCTTTGGCCTCAGCGGTAGCGATAACACACAAAAAAAAATGGCAAGAGCTTATCAGCAATATTCATGAGATTATTTGGCATTTGAATCTGAATTTAAAGAACCAGTAAGGACAGCACAGACTCACTTGGCTTTTATGTTCCGCTTCAGTAACATGGATGCATCAGCATGATTACCCATCCTGGAGGGACTCCCTGATTAACTGGAAACAAGAGGATTCTGGAGGATCAAAACCATAACAGACTATGCTAATCCCAAGCCAGGAAAAGGATCTGAGGGATGTGGCTGCTGATAGCAGCTGACCTCTGCTCTTCCTGCCCCTTCTGAGTGCTTGTTAACAGGATTACTGTTACAAACAGACAGCACCAGCCTAGCATGGGCTTTAGCACACACTGAAACACAGACTCGAATCTGAGAATCTTGATGAGACTTGTTATTTAAAACCTTGCTGCTGGATACTGTGCAAGTCCCACTATCAGAGATCAGCCACACTTAGGTCAGAGTTGAGTATAAAAAAAATCTTGTGACACTTGGGTAGCTGAAAACCAGGGGTGATGCTTATGGGATTCACTGGAGATTATTCAGCGGCACTGCTGCAACTTCTTGAGACCGTCTGGCTGCAGCAATTCAAGAAGTTTTTCCTTTGATTTGTTTTATCTGACAGCTTTCCAGGGTTTGGCTTTCTTTCACCAAAAAGAGCAGCCTGCAGGAGCCCAGCATGATGACCAGACACAGCCCAACATCCCAGCATGTGCAGAGGGGTCTTGAGCAATGATAGATACCCTGACTTAGCAGGAACACAGGTGCTGGTCTCTTCCCCTGCCAGCATTTTGGGCACAGACATCTTAAACCACCACACAAAGATGTGGCAGAGCCTGGTCTGGCCGAGATACAACACCCAGTCTCTCTCCAGGGGACACTGATGTTACTACATGAGAATGTGCAGAGGGAGAGGAGAGACAGCATTCAGCCAAAAGAGTGAAAACGTCTCTTCAGAACTGCGTTTAAAGTGGGATTTTATTTTTAAAAGCAATTTAATAATGGCATCAGGAGGATATATATATTGCCAGTCCTAATTCCCAGAGGCATAATTTCCAACAAAGAAATCAACAGAATACTTTGTTAATTATCAGCACTGCAAACTAAGACCTGCTCAGTCCTCTTTAAATGAGAGCCTGTGCATCTCCCAAAGCTACCCTAAAAGTTGACACAACTGAAATTGTCCCCATTAGTACAAGGCCTCTGGTCATATTTGTTATGGCAACACTTGCAAGTATCAGGTCAGTATAGCCCATGGACTACCCAGTGGAGAAGGGATAATTAATTCAAGTGCAGCAAAATCTTTGAACTCTGACAGGATTTTTGACCAAGCATCTCTTTACCAGGAAATGTTGACTCAGCAGAAGAGAAAAGGCTTGCTGGAAATGATAGATTTTGATGAATTTCCTAATTAGAGAAAAATAAATTTGTTCAAGAAAGGTGAATTTCAAATCTCCTCAAATTCAGCTAAAACCTCACCTTGCAAGTTTCTAAATTTAATCTTATTTCCTCCAGGTTTTAAAAACAGACTGTAGAAATGCAAGTTAATTTTCAATAACATAATTAAAACAGCTTAGAAAAAACCCAAGCAACAGTTACAATTCTCGAAATGAAATGGTTTTATTAACTCAATTCTTTTTATAGTTACCCTTCACAGTGTTTTTTAAGACTGCATTTTTCTTCCCAAATAATCCAGGAAATACTTCCCAGGTTCTCAGAAGTCCTTCAAGGTTATTAAAAGTTTTACTGCTGCAGGTGGAGTTTCCTCAAACACCCATTACTTTCCTTTTTTGTATGTAATATTTCCTCTGCATTCCAAAAAGCAAGTAGGGAATCAGTAGCTTAGAAACACCGTGTGAACAGTCTCTTTGCAATAAACTGGAGAATCTACTGGAAAAGCAACCAACACTAAAAAATGTCTTACAACTACCGTTTGTCTAAAACTTTCTTCTCAGGTAGACAGCAGAAAGTATTTCCTTTTCCAACTTAATTAACACCCTAAGACACATAGAGATATGATCCTTTCCTTCATAAATAAAGAGCATGTAAAGAGCAACCCAAATCCATCAGCTTTTCAATCTCTTCTGTTAAAGCTCAGCAGATCAAATTTTTCTTCATACCTGTGCATGAAAAATTTCCTCATGAAAGTGTCTGGATGAGCAAGTTTTGTCTCCTGTATTTGATTTTTATTTCACAGCTTCCTTTTGCTTGTGTGAGAAAAGAGCATCTGAACCACTGGTTTAAAAATCAACCTTCTGGCAGAGTGCTGCCCACTGCCCTTGCTGGGAATGGCCTCTGTACCTTATCAGAATTTCTTATTTGTTTGAACAATGTCTAGAAAATTTGAAATAAGAACTAAATAGTCTAGGCAAGGCATCAGTGGCTTCACTTCCCATGAGCCTTTCTTTGCCTTTCCTTTTGGTGTCTGCTTTGTGCTCAACTCCAGTTTGGGGATTTTCAGTGCTGGAGTATTTTCACAGAGACATTAACCCCAGTGTACTCACTGGGGAGCATGATCCACCTCTATCGACTTTAGTGACCTAAAACTCAACTGTCTGGCTTTTTAGGACAAGGCTGCCCTTTTGAAACAATTAAAACAAAAAACAACAAACAAACTAAAAAAAGACAAAACAAAACAAACAAAACAAAACAAAAAAAAGCAAACCAAAACCCAGGGGTGTGTTTGACATCCAAAGGCCTGGGTGCCTACTTAGGTGGAGAATTGGCTCTGATCCAGACCACTCCAGAGCTGTTCTAGAGGATGTTCATGGATGCAATCTTGTCTGCATTACTTAACCTTAGCTCCAGGGCTTGTTCTCAGGCATTTTTCACCCAGGGTATAGCTACAGCCCTAAGCTACACATAGAGCATCAAATATTTTTGTTCCCTCATTCACATCCAAGTCTTGGTTCCCTGGTGTCCCCATTACGTACATATTGATTCACTCCTCAGTCCTGTTCTGGAATGAATTCCCTCTGGAAGAGGACCTAAACCAGGATAATAAGCTTGGTCTTAGTCAAGTTTGAATTTGCTGTTCAAGCATGGAACAGAGAGGGAGATCATCTCTTCTGGACATGCCAAATTCACACAGCTTTTCAGCATGTCCTGTATGGATAACTGTGGATAGAGATATGGGAAGCAAATCTTGGGGGCATGCAAAAATTAGTAATAATGAGATGAAGAATCACTTGTACTTTTTCTGGAAAAGTAACCCTTATGACATCCATAAGGAAAATACATGGATGTCAAAGCACCACAAAAACATGTCTCACTTGCTCCTTGTTTTCTCTGCTAGCAAATGCCAGGAAAAGAAGCTTTCTTGTTCAGAATTTTTCTGTTTGGACTTAACCTCATTCCTACTGCTCTGAACCAGATTCATGCTTGTCTGTGATATCTTACAAGACAGTTGGATGCACAGCATGCTGCTGGACCTCCACAAATATTAGCGGACTACAAAAGCATTGTGCTTGGTGTTCTTTCGTATGTCTGTGCTTCATAGCTGCAAAAAAATAAAAGGATGAGATGACAAAGTGATTTGTCAATATGAAAATGTCCAAAATGTATTTTATCCTCTTGCACATGGATGACAGCAATATGAGCACCTCCCCTGGGAGCTCTGTCATATTGACTTAGCCACCAGAAGCTTGGGGTTGAAGTGAGAGGCAGTATTAAATTTTAACTACTATTTAAATAACATTTTTAAAATCAATAATGTGAGTCCTGAACCCTCGGCTTTCCTATTGCATTTAGTTTTGTTGTGGATGCCATGAGGATGAAATTTTACCTGCTCTTTTTTACACTTTTTATCTTGGTTCCAGAGAAGCATGTCTTCACTATTCCAAGGTAAATATCTACTGATGCTACTGGGCATTCTAGTCTGTGGTGTGTGGGACGGGGAAAAAAGGTATTGATGCAAAATAATTCTGAGTTGCATAAGAAAACATTTGTCAAAGGATGACATGGATTTATTGCCCTTGTAATTGGATACGTGGTTCAATTTAACATAAAGATGGTGGGGGAAATGAAATTATTTTAAGTCTTCTTTGCATCCATAAATCCTATATTTTTAATCATATTAAGACTACTCTTTTCGGCCTAAGTGCAATTCAATTCTGTTCATTCAGTACTTCTGAATGCCAATAAAGGGCATTTTGAAACTTAATGGGAAAAAATAATTTGCTTCATTTGCCTTAAAACAAGATCTTCAATGAATTACTTCTTGAGGTAGAAAGAGAAACCATTTCAGAAAGTGCTAACAATCTGTTTTCTTTCCAAAGCAGCTTTTATGATGGTTTTTCCAGGCATAAATCATTTTTGAATAACCATCTGGTATTTGTACAATGTTTCTGAAGCAGCTTTATTGTTACTTATCAATAAACTTCAGAAATGCCCTGAAACCAAATGCTATCTTAAAACACGAGAACATATCTCAAAGATGAAGACAGGCAAAGTGCTTTTATTTTCTGCATGTACCACTGGTTTCAAAACCTGAAATGTTTTAATAAGTAGAACTAAAAGGATAAGCTCCTCATGTGGTGATTTTAAGCAAAACTGAACAACCTAAGATTAAATACAATCTGCTCCCAAACTAAAATATCTACACAATAAAATGTGAATTATTTTTCATATCCCTTCTGTGATTTTGTACCACTCTGCAGACCTTTGAGAGGTAAACACGGTTGAGTTCATGCCTTAAAAAGAGGATCTTTCCTCTCCCTTTGTGCTGCAATCATATTTTGTTGTGGATTGCTATGGAGGTGGGAGGCTTAAAGTAGGGGGAAACAAATATGGGTTTAGAGGAATTCAGTGAAACAATATTGCTCTGTGCTACTGGAAGATTTATTTATTTCATGTTTAAATGGAACACTGAATATCTGACTCTTGAAGAAGAATATGGTGTTTCCCACTGGAAAGCAGCAGCCTAACCCCCAGCCCCAATTATGAAAATGGCTAAAATAATGAGATTCACCCAACTAGACAGATTTTTTACACAGCTTTGTGTAGGAACAAGTCCCCTTCACCTTTCTGTACAGCTAGTGGAGAAAAATATGTGTATTTAGAAGGCAATTCATTTCAGGTTAGCACACACATCTAAATTAGCTCAGGTTAACCCAACCCCTATTAAGCCAGTGTCTAGCTCAGGTGAAGGTACCAAACTCATCTAAAATTAACTGAAATGTATCTTACTCACTTATAGGGTAAGATCTGAGTATTGTAGTGTGGAGATGGCAGCTGGACTTCTACCAAGAGGTAAAAGGGAAAGGAAAAAGATATGGGAAACAGGGACAGAGCTCAGTGAGACTCTGGCAGAACACTGGAAGAAGGAATGAGAAGAATCTTTTCAAGGACAAACTGAAAGCACTCAGGGAAGGAGGGCATGAGAACAGAAAGAAAAGAGGTGTGTTTAAGATGATGAGGCCCAGCTGTACAGGGGCAGCAGGCAGGGCGAGGAAGCTGGCAGTAGAGGGCTGTTTCTGAGCTTGGTATGAAGGTAATAATTAAAGTTTTTTCTGGGTGTTTTCTACAAAGAGTGGGGAAGAAGACAGATGAAAGAGGGTATAAAGCCAAATCAAAGCAGGGGAACTGAGAAGGGCAACAACTACAGTTTTGGCTGTTAATACTTGCCACACTGAAGTGCAGGGGCAGAATTTTGATCAGCTTATTCAGAGTATTCAGGTCCTATCATGAGAGCTAGAGAGGAATCATAACACCTGTTCAGTACTTACCACACTCAGATGAAATATTTGTGCAACAAATACAAGTGCAAGGGTACAAGTGCACATCAGCTTCCTCATTATGGTGCTCTCAGGCTATAGGAATCATGCAATGAAACCAGATGCAGCAGGCCTTTTCTTGGTTCCTGTGTGAAAAGTCTCCCTCAGCTATGAGAAGACATTCATTTTTAAAGAAATCTCAAATACACACTTCAGAGTGCACTCGCCTAAAGAAATGGCCAAACTGCCCACCTTGCCTATCCCTGATTGTTTTTTGATGTTCTGTCAAATGATGGTGGAGGCAAAAATAGGGTTGGCATGTTGTTGGTTCTGCATGAGAAACAATAGTGATTGCTTGGAGCCTGGCTAAAAGTAAAGATGAATCACCTGGTTGCCAGATGCTGTCAGGTTTCTGCTTGAAATCAGTCACAGCAACAAGCTGTGACAATCATGTTATGCTGCTTGAAAACCCCTGTTTTGAAAGCCCTGCCTGTTTTCTTTTCAGGACAGTCTTTGCAGACAGGGCTGGCAGGGACTTTGATCTGCCTGGTGTGTACGGTGCCACCAGTGTCATGTGATTAGATGGCTGAGAGCCACCTCAGCCCAGGAAATGGAAAGATGGCTCTGACATTCCCCTGAGTCTCCTTCTTCTACACACACAAGTGATTTTCATTATCCAATGCAATTTTTTACTACATAACTTGCAGGACAGTGATGATCAGGACTCAATGCAGAGTGCTATTTTTTTTCTTTCCAGAAAGTTAATTTCACTTCTGTGAAACCCCAGCAGTGGGTCAGGCATGGAATAGCTGGGAAGCACCATGTCATGTACAGCGTGTCTGGACCACGGTTTTCAAATAGAAGGGGAATATAAGTTACTGGGCAAAGATGGGGAGGACCAGATTCAAAATCTTCACTATTGGATTGTCTTTGGGCTCACAGCAGTCAAGCCAGGGAAGATGAGTGAGGCCAACCCTGCTTCTCCACTTCTGCATGAACTGGAGCTGTTCCAAGTACCTGTGCTTTACCTAGCTATTCTTGTTTTTCAGTGATGAAGTTTTGTGGGCTCTCCCACAAACCGATGAACAAGTTGAAGCTCTTCAGGATTTACTGAACACCACTGAGGTAAACAGATTATTCTGTCTCTCTGAACTCTGGGCCAAATTTTCCCTGAAGTGTCCTAATACTGCTTCTTCCTGCCAAGAAAGATCTAGCCCACTTCCATTCATTGGTTCCAATACATCAGTTCAGGAAATGCTCGGTTTTCATTTCTCACTACGTTCTGATTAGGAGACACCTCTGTAACAATTCAGTAATGAATTATATTGGAGCTCATATTTCTGCAACTGATTTTGTGCATTAAGGCACTGCAAAACTGGCAAAACACCATCACACAGTAAGTAGGAATACATTTGCTAGGGACCCTCAGCACTTTTGACCAGTGTTATCTTGATCTATATGGCTTGCACACCTTTGAAGATACACCATTAAGGATAGGAAGGGATTTTTGTGGTTTTTTTTTTTTTTTTTAAGGTAGCATCTAGAAGAAAAATAAATCTTAAATAATACTTTTGTATTATCATTACTTCTATCTTTCATTAGATAAAGGAATATTTAATTAAATTGAGACATCTCTTCCTCTTCACTTGCCCAATCACACCCTCCCAGTTCTAAGTCAACACTGCATCAAAGGTGTAACCATTCCCTCAATCAATATAATTTACAAGATGATTGAGGATGGGTTTCATACGACTGAGAGCTTTTAAAGGTGGCTATGCCCAGCCTTTCTCTGTATTTCTTGGCTCCTATTCATTTTATACTTACCCCAAAATCTTTCTGCTGTCCCTACTAGCATCTTGTAATCCTTCCCTTAAGTTCTCAGAAACATTTGGATAGCCTTCCTTGCTCTTTTCCACCTTCACAATTTAAGTCACATGTACATCTCTTTTTCTGCACTAGTATAAACCTCTGCTCCTCCATCTTTTTTTTACTACTCTAATTCTTCACTTTCTTGTACACAGGAGCCCCAAGAAGTCAGGAAGAAGAGCTGCAGCACATTCAGTACAGAGAGGGCTTGTGGTGGTGGTTTCTTCCAAGTCGTTTATGGGAATATGCAAACCAAATATTTTTCATGGGTTATAAACTGAACAATTTGTTTCCACGACTATAAATTGGGCAAGCTATAAGAAAGAAATAGAATGGGAATGGCAAAAGGAAAGGGAAAGGAAAGGGAAAGGGTAGACACAAACAGTACCTCTCAACCAATTGTAATCGTTACCATTTATGGTTCAAACAATATTCCTTGTGCAACTGACCCATAAAGGAAAAAAGTAAACCCTATTGTCTGGTGACTTCATGCTGCATGATGCCCTAAAAATGCATCCAAAAATTATGCTGACTTTTTTCACTCTCTAAATTTATGCCTAATTTACTGCTGTCACCTCTAGATCTTTTTGCACTATTGGTTCTGAAGTTTCAGTTTCTTATTGAATATATTGGCTTCTGATTTTATTATTGTAAAATATTTAATTTTACCAAGAACAATCTCATTTTCTTACTTTTCTCCAATTTCTAATCTCTGTATTGCTTCTTCAACTTGACTTATATTCAAACCCCTTCTGGCATTTATTTCCTCCCTGATCAAAGTCATCAGAGGATACAATAACTACAAAGACAGGTCTGATCTTCATTAATTCCCCAAATACCCTCTGGGAAAATAACTCTCAGCAGACTTGAAAACCTGTAACATAATAACCAGATAAACATATCTATTATACTAGAAATACTGTCTCAGAAAAGGTTATGTTCTTGTCTTTGTTCTTGATTTATGAATTTCTGTGCAGAAGTCATTATAAACCTTTCTTAAATACACACATTTCATTTCCAGCAGTAGCAGAATGCTACATATCACAAGGAACATTAAACTGCTTGTTACAACCAGTCCCTTAAATTGAAAACATATGCTTTGATTATTTCCAAAATGCTTATTAATGTTAGTAAGAATATTTTTCGTTCCTCAGTAAGAAAAAAAATAAAATGTTTTTGGAAACTTTTTAGGTCATTCTCTGGCAACCTGTTGTTGTTGAAAACATCAAGAAGGAAAGAGAAGTCCATTTCTATGTCAGGGCATCCAACATAAATAGCATAAAAACTCAGTTAAGGCAACTGACCATCCAACACAAGTATGTATTTTTTATTTGTTGTTATGAATGATTCTGTAAAGTTGTTTGTCATTTATTTAACAGGAGGTTATGCTCTTCCTTTGTTATTCAGAGTCTTGATAGGAGACGTTCAAGGAATTATTGAAAAACAGACTGTCAACGACATAGTCAATGTTCGCGGATCTTCCTCATACTATGAAAACTACCATTCAATGAAAGAAGTAAGTTATTTTTGCTGTGAACATCTGTAGATGCAAAGGGTGAAATTTGTCTCATGGTAGAGAATGGAGATAGAAGGAAAGAAATCATCAGCAGTTAATAATTACCACTGTACTGCTCAACAATTAAGAGTTCTATTTATTGTAATGCTTTCATAGAACAAGCACCAGACAAAATCTCTCATACATGTATAGCCTCAAACAGTCATTCAAAGGCAGTAAATACAGAAGCAAAATGAAGTCACAAAACAAATGTAAATATTTAAAACATGAAATCAATAACAATTTAAACAAATAGAACTAAACAGGAATTTCAGGGCTACCTTTGGACTGTGTTGTGACTGTATCTTATGGTTTAACTAATATTAGAGTCAGGCAAGTGGTAAGTGGGTTGAATTGTAAGTTTTTCTTTACCATCAGATAAAAATTATGGGAGGTAGAATGAATTTAAGTCTAGACCACTTTCAGGGATGAAGAAAAATAACAGAGAGAATTACTAACTTCTCCCTTGCAGATATATCTTTGGATGGAGGAAGTAGTGCAAGTCCACTCTGATTTCCTCCAGAAAATATATATTGGATCATCCTATGAAAAGCGACCACTTTATGTTCTGAAGGTACACCTGTGACCTACTGCAAAAACTTTTGAAGTACTACTGTAAGCAAATGATGGGGTTTGGCCAGGACATTTCATATTTCTTGTGCTTTTAGAATTTTCCTAACTTGTTCTAGTAAGATGCATTACTGTTGCAAATGCATTTGACCAGATTGGGTTCCTTTCTGGGTCACAACAGAGTTACCACATCTAGGCCATCATGCAAAGGCATGAAACGTTGGCACAGTGGGTACCCTCCTCTGTTGATGAAGCCAGCCTAGTCTGTTTGCCCTGCATAGCTGATGGCAGACTCCCCTGACTTCAGATCTTGCTGTAGTCTGGATGCCTGTGCTAAGACTTTGCAAGCAGCCTGGGTGTGGCTTTCTGACTGCATGCAAACCTAACAACAGCTGCATTTTGGCCCAGGATTAGTCTGAGCTCTTCTTACAAAACAGATTTTTCTTCTTCCATCTTGGTTACATTTTCACTTCCACTTTTATGTGGTACTCTTTTCAATGGTGACATTTGAATGCAACCTCTCTTTTGTCAGATTTCTAAAAGCAAGGAAAACTCAAAAAATGCCATATGGATTGACTGTGGTATCCACGCTAGAGAATGGATTTCTCCTGCTTTTTGCCTGTGGTTTGTAGGTCATGTGAGTACACAATAGCATCAAATTAGTTTTCAAAGCAAAGCAAAAAATCTTGATGTCATTTACCTTTGTCCAATTGCATTCTAGGATCCATAAAGCCTTAATCCATTTACTCCCACAACACCAACACATGATATTTGTGTCTAAGCTGCAAGCATAGCAGTGTGTGTGTGTGCATATCAGTAGATAAAGGTATGTGTGTATGAGAGAAACAGAAAGTCATTGGGAGTGAACGCAAAGGAGCTCAAATGCATTATCCAGTATGAAAGAAACCTCAAAGTATGTCCAGCAAATTCAACAGAGACATTTATTGCTATGAATGGTTAGGGATGGAGAGGGCATGCCAGAAAAAGCACGTTTGGTAATCTACTAGGACCATGTGGTCTGTACTGCCAGGTGGATTCCAGGAGTGGTCTTGGCTCTGAGCCATGCAGCACACGGTGACTTGTGTCCATATTACTGCAACTGGCACTGCCTGGAGCAGATCAGAAGACTCACAGGGTGAGCCAAGCTGTCCTACAACCCTTGGCTCTTCCCTACATACCTTCCTAGAGGAATAGGTATCCCACACTTGCCTGCTGCAACATGGCACAGCTCCACACCAGCAATCCACCGGCTGTGATGTGCCATCTACTTCTCCTGTGTTTATTGCTACTGCTCCTCTTAACTCCATCTTTTTCATTTGTGCTCCTGCTTTTTTCTGGATCTGCAGAGAATAAAACCCATAAGCCACCTTCTTCTGAAAGTATTATCCCTGCTAGTGACAGCCTCATGTCAGACCTCCAGAACATGAACAACAACATCCAGCTGTAGTACCAGTTCATGGAAACTAGAAAATCACTGATGAGTTGAGCCTGTAGATTAATCACTGATGGGACGGGCTTAGATTAACCAGTCTTATGTGTGGCCACAGACAGACACACCTATCTTTAGAATCTTTATTATCTACACTGCTCAGGAGAGGGAGCAAAGATGCACCACAAGAAACAACATCCACAGTTTACAACTGGATTTTAAAATACATTGCCTTGGTCTTTTTGAACTTAAGGTATCTCTGCTCAGCTCCTTATGCTGAGCTGTGGACACAGTCCCTGGTATAGACCAGGAAAGGACTTTCTGGCCTAGACAAGGTTGCCCATCTTGCTCAGTTAATGTTCTGAGGTATTATTTATTATTACTTTTTCACAAAAGCAAAGTTCACAGTAAAAATAAACTAGATGACACTGAGACTTCAGTCACCAGTACTACAGTCAGAGAAACAACAGAGACAAGTCCTTGAAATGTGAATTATGATTTGGCCATGATGGAACTAAATAATGTGGATGATGATGATAATAATAATAACAATTTTTTTAAAAGTACTTTTTTTGCCATCAGTCACAACTATAAAATCTCAATGCCTAAGACATTTGAAAGGACATTGCAGGAGTTAGGGACAGATACAGCTGAATGTACCTTGTGACCCACTGATAATCCAGCTTTCAAGGTTCCATTGGACAGAAATGCATTTGCCCTTTTCACTCTGCTCCAAATAATTACCAGCTGTGCTGTCATTTTTGCCAGTGACATGTCCCTGCAGCATTTTTCAGAAGTAACAAGCTAAGCATTTAGGTTCTCTATTCCTTTGATCTAATTTATGAGGTTTAAATTCAAATTTTGTTTCTATATCTCTTCATAAAGGAACATTTTAAAATCTGACATTAATATACATCTGCACACAGCTCTCCCTAGCAAATCCTATACATTCTTTATAATGGGTCCACTTTTTATAATTTAATTTTGTAATTAAGATTGTAGAAAGATTGACATTTCTCATTTATTCAAAGGTAGTCCATTGCCTGAGGATAACTAGGAAGGATTTAAAATGAAAGAAGGTGATCTAAGTAAGGCATTTTAAAAAAAGGATGATAAAGGACTTAGTCTTTTCTAACAGTAACAAACCCACTTATCTAGATTAAAATTTATTTCTTTGTCATGGACCAACAACCAGGTTTGGTATCACTAAAGCTTTCAAAATAAGCTGTGAGGCAAAATTAGCAATGTAGATCTTACTGACTCTTGTCACACAGTTGCATTAAACTCACAATTGTAACCAGAACAAATAATATTATGTACAAGCCATTTGAAATATTACTTGTTATTTTGGAGCTTGCTGTATTTTGGGCAGGAGGGAGGGTTTCTATTACTTACACAGGCAGCAAAAACTCAAACCTTCCTATTAATAGGCTTAATTTCTGTCTCATGACCACCCACTAACACTAAAGGACTGCAGTGTATCTGACTGACTGTATCAATTTCTCCCCATGGCACTTCTGAGCAGAGAGCTACTTTGCTATTTAACCATTTCCATCATGTGATGAGCCTTATCAGACTCAGGTAGACTGCTTTTATAATTGCACAATTATTTTACACATGCCACCAGGTACCTTGCTAGGAAGGTAAGAAAAATAATTACAAATGCTTTTAATATGTTTCCCCTGTGCTTTATAGGCAATCGATGTGCGTGACAGAGATCAGACCATGACAACCCTTCTGGAGCACTTTGATTTCTACGTCATGCCTGTGATAAACGTGGATGGCTATGAGTACACATGGAGCCACCCCTCTGTATGTAGACCTTTTTTGACAGGTCATGCAAGATACTGATTTGCTGTTTATGAGAATTATCATTGTGCATGGCTAGGGCATAGTTTTCATCCTGGAACTGCACACCCAAAACTCTTATTCTGTGCTTGGAATTTCTGCATCTTTGCCCACAGAATGTTGGATTTGTGCTCCTAAACTCATATACTTGGCCATACTTCTGCCCACCTTCCACAGTCGAAATTCCACTGAAATCAGAATGTGATCACTTCTGATCCTACCCAACGCTTCCTTTTATCACCCAGCCTTGCTGGCAAGCAGACTGTGGTTTTAGAATCTTCCTTGGTCTTCACTAGCACAAGACTGTAGAGGCACAAGTGGGAAGTCACATTTAACTAACCAGTGAGGTGGTGCATTGACTTTTTCAGCATTTTTCCCTCAACATGGCTTGCGTGTCTCTTTCCATAGAATCGGATGTGGAGAAAAAGCCGCTCCTCGCATGGTAACAGCAAGTGCATTGGTACTGACATGAACAGGAATTTTGATGCACACTGGTGTGGTAGGACATAATTTTCTTCTGATTGTACTCCTGCCTCACTTTTGGCCTTTAATTTTTTTAATTTTGAAAACATTTTCATCTACCGTTCCACAAAGCTAATAAAATGACAAATGCAGCTGAGTATCTGTTATGAACCAGTGAAAACTTTCCCAGTTTTAGGTAATTCTTTTTGGGACTCAGGATTTTTCATCCCCAGATAACACACCATGGAATAACCTCTTCCCAGCACAACAGAGCCCCTTACATCACACCATGACACACCTGGGGGAGGCTGTTAGTGGGAAGAAAGAGGGAAGAGGTGGCCCTTGCCATGTCACCCAAGGCCTGTTGCACTATCCAGCTGAGTAGATGCTCCACTGTGGCATACATCCTTCCATAATGACAGGCTGATCAAGATTTTTTTTGGACTTTAGTGATTCTTATGAAGACTACATCATATTTAATTACTGCAGGCATTTTAGTACTTGATAAGTTTTTTTCATAGTCCACAGAACAGCTGCCTTAAAATGTTACCCTATAGATCAGACCTGACTTCACTCAGTGCTGACACTAAAGTCCTATGGATTTCAGCCATTCCAGCAATTTAGTCATTGATAAACCATCCATGGCTCAAGAAAAACATGTGCGCTTTTTTTTTTCCTAAACACTAAAGATCCTGACTGCTTCCAGAAAGTTATTTGGTTTTATTCTGAAGGCAGAAGTGGTGAATCTAATTTTATTCTTGATAATTTGTTCCACCATCAATTTTTCATAAAAATCTTCATTTTGATTTGTATCCTCAGCTTCCCATTGGGAGTTTGCTTTCCCACAAGATTAAAAAAATCATATAGAATTGCCTTTTTCCTGTAGCACAACTAGACTTTAAGATGTGATCTCACAATCATGCAGTGATTTTAAATGAAGCATCTTCAACCTCTCCTCTAAGACTTTTTATCCAGTCTTTGAATTATTTTTTCTACATCTTCTCCTTGATTGTTCATAAGGGTATTATAGGTGAGAAATCCTGCTAGGCTTGCAGAGATTTCTACAAGCATGCAAGTTCTTTCCATAGCATGGTGGAATCCATGATTTCTTGGGTAAATATATGTATGTTAGCATCATACTCTGCTCTTTCACTTCATACCCTTGCATTTTCCACGAACAGAAATACAAAAGGGAAGAAGCAAAGGAGTAAAACTGTGCACTTTTTTTTGGTTAAAGGTCCAGGAGCATCTCACTCTGAATGCCAGCAGACGTACTGTGGACCCTACCCAGAGTCTGAGCCTGAAGTGAAAGCAGTGGCTCGCTTTGTCAGAGACCACAAAGACACTATTAAAGCCTACATAACCATGCACTCCTACTCCCAGTTGGTCTTGTTTCCATATTCTTACACTACAAACAAAAGCAAAGACCATGAGGAGCTGGTAAGTCTTCCTGCCTCCTGAAGTCTCACATCTATTTCAGAACTATTCACCCAGCTTGGTTAGGCTTGTAATGAGAGAGTCACTGTGCTGTGAGGATCAAGAACAAGGAAGTTACATTTTTCTTGATGTTCTTAACAACTTTAAAATGTTCAGGCTGGTCTAGTAGTGTGTGAGTAAGTAAGCTGCTTCTGAAGGCCACAGAAAAAATGAAAGTATTTGTTCCAGATTGATTATACATCAACACCACCTAACATGTTGAGCAGCAGCTAAAAGAGCACAGTCCTATCGTTGTAGACATCTTGAAAAGATAGATATGTGCAAATTCTTCATTGTGTTGTATGGTTTATATAAACTTTGAAATTAATTGGGGGTGTGAGCCTCAAAAACAGGACGGAAAGTATATCCTGCATATGTAGAATTTTACTTTCTTGAGCCACCTAATGACACAGTACAAACTCTCACTGAAAACAGCAGCGTTCAAAACAGAACAGTTACTCTTTCCCTGTAAAGCAGAGAGAAGTGCACTGATTCTGGGCATTTCAGTCTTCTTCATGGCTTAAGAGTAGGGTTCTCTCAAAATATTTTCCTGTTGCATTTGTCAATATTACTTAAATAAAGAGAGACTTAAATTCTGTGGTAGAAAAGAAAAAATATGAGATGAAAGAAGTGGGGATAAGATATCTATACTTTTTATCTGTTCTACAGCAGAAATGCAATCTGTAGCATGGACATACACTGAAAACTTTTACCACATTCAGTGGGTTTTCTAGAACCTTTTATATGATTATTTAACTAATGTGAAATCCTGAGCACACTGTAAGCAAATTCTAACTGTGTACATATTATCTATTATCACAAAGCCTTAAAGTTAACAATGTTTTGTTTAATGTCAGGAAAGTCTGGCACAGAAAGCAGCTGAAGCCATAAAGAGGACAACTCGGAAAACTTACAGACCTGGTGCTGGTGCACAAACAATCTGTAAGTAACACTTTACTCAATGAAAGGCATGACAGTATATCCTTGCTAGAATCAGAAGACAGCTTTTGAACAGAAAAAGGTCTGGTTTCAGGCAATTTTTCTATTTTCCATTCCTCACACAGATCTAGCTCCTGGAGGGTCTGATGACTGGGCTTATGATCTTGGCATTAAATATTCTTTTACCTTTGAGCTTCGTGACACAGGAACTTACGGATTTTTGCTTCCTTCTCAACAAATCAGGCCAACTTGCTTAGAAGCACTTTCTGCTGTCAAAGAGATAGCTCAACACATTCTACAAAATTTGTGATGTTGCATATAATTTATTCCAGCATGACTGCACTTAGTTACTTAAGAAAATGTAATAAAAAAGGCTTGTTTCTTTATTGAAGTTCTTTCTACATAGGCAAAGCCCCAGAATGACTGCACCTCCTGTATTTCAGAGCACATCAGTTTTTTTCAGCCATACTTACATACCTATATCTACAATGGTAGCTCACTGCACCACAAATACAATAGAGAGAGCGCCGTATAGGGGGGGAATAAGCACACATGTCCCACTAGATGGTGGGATCTCCAGGTGAAAGGGTCTCTGACTGACACAGGACACACTGAGCAGACTCCATCCCCAGAAGAGATTCCCCCATGTAGGTCATTCGAGTTATTGTAGGATTTTGTTACAAGAAAACAACCCTACTTGTCATGTCCACCGTGAAACAGGAAGGGTGTTTGCAGCAAGGCGAGGACACACAAGTGGCCAAACCACCAAGTGGCAGCTGCCCAGAGGCTGCTCCACAATTAACCATGTCCATTCACCCTGCAGCCAAGGGTTTGTTGCAGCACAGCACTGGCTTGAAGACTGTAAGACCTTTGTAAGGTGACAGGACAAAGGGCAATAGCTTTAAACCAAAATTGGGAAGGTTTAGATTAAGAAAGAAGGTGTTACAATAAGGGCGGTATGGCACTGGCACAGGTTACCCAGAGAGGTGACGGATGCCCCATCCGTGGAAACATTTATGGACAGGTTGGATGGGGCTCTGAGCAAGCCTATTCTAGTTGATGATCACAGAAACACAGATTCATTGAAGTTGGCAAAGACCTCTGAGATCATTAAGTCCAAGCTACAATCCAACATCACCCTGTCAATTAGACCAGGGCACTGAGTGTCATGTACAGTATTTCCTTAAACACCTCCAGTTACAGTGATTCCACCACCTCCCTAGACATCCATTCCATACTTAATCACCCTTCCTGTAAAGAATTTCTTCCGAATGTTCAACTTGAACCTCCATTGGTGCAGCTTAATACTAGGACTTCTCGCCCCATTACTTGTTGCCAGGGGGAAGAGACCGCCCCCACCTGGCTAAATCTCCTTCCAGGTGGTTGTAGGGAGCGACAAAGATCACTCCTGAGCCTTCTCCAGGCTAGACACCCGCAGCCCCCTCAGCCGCTCCTTATCGAATTTCTGCTCCAGGACCTCCGCCAGCTCCATTGCCACTCCCGGGAGGCGGAGCCAGGCTCCTACCCCGCCCTCCCCAAGATGGCGGCGCTGCCGCTTCCGACCTTCCCGCCACCGCCCTCCCAGCTGCGACGTCACCGCAGCCGTCATCGTCGTCATCATCGGCGGCGGCGCGGGCGGCGCGAGGGCCGCCGGGAAGGGCGCGCGGAGGCGGTGGCGGCGGCGGCGCTCCCACGACGGCTGTCCCGGGGGGAGCGGCGGGAGCGGCGG
>VZUI01049125.1:0-72271 GCA_013401135.1 Cettia cetti | reverse complement strand
TGCTGCGGCAGCCAGGGACCGGCCCGGCGCGGCGCGTCCTGCCGGCCGGAGCTGCGGCGGCCTCGGCCCGGGACGGCCGGAGCCCGGCGGCGCTGAGGGTCCGGTGGGGCGGCGTGGGGAGGGTCGGGCTTGAAGCGCCCCGGGAGCCTCGGCATGCGGAGGGCGAGGCGCGGGCATGTGTGGTTAATGTAACGCTTACTCTTTTCAGTTACCGTTTTAATTCCGAATTAACCGCTGCTATCAGACGCATTCAGAAGTAACGTGCTCTAGAGTTGTAAAACTTGATGAACTTCATGTTGTATACAGCATAATTTCTGGATAGCTAGGATTCGCCTGAATAAATATTTCTGCTTAAAAAAATAAAACTTCTTTTGATGTTAAAAACAATGCAGAGGTAAATGTAGTGTTATGTAATGTGTTCTGTAGTTAATTGTGTTTAACATTAAATTCAAAAGAACCTGAAGGAGTGTAGTGTAATGAATGCAGCGCCTAGTTGGAGGGTAAGAAGGCTTCATTGCTAACCATAGTTTTTCTGGTACTGAGCCTTAGGTTGCTTTGCTGCTTTGTGGTTCTGTAAAGCTAAATTGATCTGCAGTGGGGCATCTTGAAGATTAGCAGAAGTATTTGTAGGTTATTTTAATGATTTGAAGCGCTGTTTAAATGTTAAATACAGTGTTCTTAGTACAGGTGTCTTGTGTATAGGTTTTCTTAGCCAGTGGAAAAACAATGAATATACAACTCTATTGTTTCAGCTGAGTTTAGTTGCACCTGTTGTATATTTACAGTTGAGCTGTTCTTGCTCCTGGATTCACTTTCTGGGAGAGTGCACGGGAGGTTTGAGGGTGCTCTTTTGTGTCAGCAGCTGTGTGACTCCAGCTAATGCCGTGGACTTCAAGGTGTTTCTCCTCAGACTGGTTCTTCTGTGCTGTGGGTCATGAGGAGCATTCCTGTATTAAAAAGGATAGTTAAGGCCTTGGCCATAGTTATAATTAAATTTCACATAATTAATGCAGGTTCAGTGACAGAGCAGTAGTGAAATTCTTCAGATCACCCTGGTTTTTCTCTGTCTTGCTTTAAAAGTTATTTAAAACGTGCTTTTTGTTTTTGTCCTCTTAGCAGGTGGGAAGAATGAAAGGAAGGGGGGATGAAAGGATGTTGAACCTGTTTGTTTGGCTGTATGATGGAAGGAAACAGGAAGGAGAACCTCTGCAATAGATCGTTGGGATGGCTTCAGAGACAAGAGAATGATGCTAAGCCATGGCTCTGGAAGCTTTCTAATTGCTTTTCTGCTGCTGAGAAGGCTTTGCCTTGTAGTGCAAAAACGGTAATTTCTGGCTTCCCTGAGGGGTGCTTGGGCTCCCAGTGCAGAGGGGAGGGGTGCCTGACTAAAGGGGGGTGGGGAGGGAGGGAAGAGGAGGCAGCAGCTGCCAAGGTGAGTACAAAACCTGCCTGGGGATTTAGGGCTTCATTGGTACTCACAGCAGTGTTGGTGGGAACAGGCAAGCTGCTTTGCTTGTCAGGCTTCACTCTCCACAGCTGTTTGGGATAATGCAGCTGGCTGCTTAAAAGGTGTGTAAGGAACTTCTGGGCAGCTCTGCCCAGTTATTGCTGAAGAGCAGAGTAGGGAGGCCATGCTTCCAATTTATCTGTTTGGTTTGGAGGCAGATTGGGTTCTCTGAATTATGATTATGTAGTAGCTACAGCAGTTGTGGATACTGTTCTTCACAATGTCTTACTTTTTCCTTGTTTCCATTTCTTTAAATGTTCCTTTTCTGTAATGTACGTAATTCTGTACATTTAAGATGCAGAGGGCTAAGGATTGTCCAACACAATTAGGTACTTGAGCAAGTGAGTTCCAGCTGTTAAAGTAACACTCATTCAGACACATTTAGTCTGATTAAGTAAAGACATAAGAGAAACAGATGAACATGTTGCTGTTTCCATGTGTTGAGGGTTAGGAAGGGTGCTGCATAAAATCTGGAATTCAGTATATAAATCAGTTCCAGACAGTTTTTTGGCAGGGTTTATCTTCATGAGATGTAGCACCAAGTACAGAGGAATGAGTGATTAATTATTCATTCATGTGTAGTTGGAAATGCATTCAGTTCAATTTGGAAAATAAAAGTTGTTCAGAAGTTTTGTTGCAGTGTTCTGTGCAGGTTTCCTTTACTGACCTTGACTGTTCTGTGCTTCTTTTAACCCTGCTTGGTTTTCACTGCTGGCATTTTAAAAAAATCTTTTTCTCTCTGTGCCTTTGTCTTTACATCTTGATATCTTAAATCAGAGTAGATAAAAACCACTTACTTGTTGTGAAACAAGTAAACCTTCTTTGCTCTCTGCTGTATTATCTACTTGATGTAATTTCTATTTTTTTTAAGTCATAACCTTTTCATACATTACTTTCACAATTTTAATAGAATTTTAAAATCTTTATTCAAACTAAAATATGATTACCTACATATCTGCAAATTGTGAAGCTTTGCCATATCAGTATGTGTTTGTTCTTACAAGAAATAAGGAGATCTCAGCCTTAGCCTAACAGTTTTCTGCTTTTCTAATTCTGTTTTATAGTAACATTTTTAGCTTTTTTTTTTAATAGAAACTTTTATAGCTCTTTTATAGAAACATTGCTCTTTGGCTTTATAGCTGTCTGGGTTTGTTGCTTCCACATTCCACTGATACCAGTATATCTAGGGCTCATTACATGGTTCCCTTAATATTTTACATGATCAGTCAGTAAGGTAATAGTAGGCATAAAGATAGCACTTTAAATATAAAATCATAGTAGTCTAAAAATATATGCTTTTTACTCTATAAAATTATTCTTTTATTTGTGTAACTGAATGTAACTGAGCTTTTATTTTTCAGAAAGATTTCATGGAGAATAAGAAAGCTGCTGTAGAATTGAAGGATGCTTCATCTCCTCACGCTGGCTCTAAATTGTTTCCAGCAGTGCCGCTTCCCGATGTTCATCCTCTCCAGCAACAGCAATTACAGCTTTCCCCTGGCCCCAAAGTAAGCTGCTGTGCTCATGGCTCTGACTCTTCCTGTACTCCACAAATGCATTGTGGTGGTGGTGGTGGTGGGAACCTCATTCACTCTGGCACGATATTAGACTCAAAAAGCACCGGGACGATCACTTGTCAAGTAGGGTCAGGATTTGCTTATCAGTCTGCATCTTCACTGAAGAACCCTCCAGCTAGAAGCAATTTGGCAGGAATTTCCAGTGAGTTCTCTGGCATGTGCGTAGAAAACAGTGTATCTTCCTGTCAGCACCTGGCCTGTTGTGGAAAACTCCATTTCCAGCCCTGTCATGGTAACGTGCACAAGGTGCATCAGTTCCCAGCCCTGCCGAGCTGCCCATCCTCTGGCTATTTCCCCTGTCCCGAGTTCACCGCTGGGGCTGCGGGGCACTTGGACGAGCTGGGTGCGCCGCCGGAGCTGCCGCCGCGCGTCTGCGCCAACCCTCTGCACCTCAGCGTGGTGCCCCCCGTGTGTCTGAAGGGCTCTCACTACTGCACTGACTGCTTGAGCAAGGTTTGTACACCCCACCTTTCTCCTTCCTTTCTGTGGTTCCTGTGGAAATTGTGTAACTCCTGCTCCTGTGGGTGCAGCTTGCATCCCCGCAGTTGGTGATGCACGGTCCAAATGTGCAGCCTCTTTGAAGCTGAGCTCTTTTCTGAGGTAACGTTCAGTGTGCAATGGGAAGACAAAAGAGCTATCACAATGTTCAGCCTACAGGGGATCTGTAATGTACTCGAGTGGAGTATTAACTTCTTTCAAATCTAGTCATCTCTTCTTTACAGCTCCAATTAAGCTGTTCCATGGTAGGGACTCTTGAGAAAAGGCTAACAGCTGTAAAGATGTACCCTTGGGCAGCTGATCAATAAAGAGCTATTTGTAAGTCAGGCGATATGTCTTATGCTACAAGGATATTCTGGTCTTGGTTTGGTTTGATAGGTCTTAGTTCAGTCTTCCCAAACTTGTAACTTATACTTTAGTACCAATTTAGTAAAACTCAGAACTTGTTAGAACTGTGTTTGAATATTACTAGGAATTTCTAGTGAAATAATATCCTCATCTTTGCAAGATCTGTTACTTAAACTTCTAACTTAAAGTTGGAAGTTCTAACATAAGTTTCCAATATGAAATTGGAATGTCACTTTAGTGAACTGTATGGAGAGTTCAATATATTTGGAATTATCACACCTATTCTTGTGCAGGTTTTCTATACTAGGTCTCTGTTTTTTGTTTCCTTTTCTTTTTAAGGATACTGTTTAGTACTACTTAAAGGTGGCATGCCTTGGTATGTTAAGTTTAGTAGAATCTTTCCTTGCATTTGGAAATCTAAAGCTGAATATGCTGGGATAGGAGGATAGAAGCTTCCCTCATGCCATCATACTGTTGTTTAATTAGCTTTGTAAAGCTAATTAATCTGAACTGGCATTTGTTGCAGAAGGGAAACCACGTGTTTCTAGCATAGAATAGTATGTGTTAATATTATATACTAAATGAACATGTATTCTGAAAAATTGTCCCTACAGCCAACCAGAAACAGCCTAGTTGATGCTGCTAAAATCTGGCCAAATATTCCTCCTCCAAGTGCACAGACTGCACCTGTTCCTATCCCAATCTGTAATGGCTGTGGAACCAAAGGAACAGGAAATGAGAAGAGTTTGATACTGGCAAGCAGCCTTGGCAAATCACCACAGAAATATGGTAAACCACATTTGTTTGAAACTTCAATTTAGTGAATGCTCTCCTTTTAGATACTGTTGCACAGCAAGAGTTCTCTTAAATTGCACTATTATCTGGAAACTTCTATAAAGTCATAGAAGACTAAACAGTAAAATAATACCTTGTCTCCGTTTTGAAAATTCATTACGTGGTTTTACATGTTTTGACTACTTAGCTAATTTACTGTATTGTTTACATAGAGTTTTGATTTTACCATTATTGTTTTTACTGTTTTAAGAACTAGAAGAAGAAATTCTGCAGTCTTGAAAGCTATTTTGTTCCGGTGATGTATAAAGAAATTAACTTTGGGCACATATGAAAAGCAGTTTCACAGTCTAGTCTCTATTGTCACTCCATATGCAGTAAAGGTGTAACATTTATAATTACAGTAGAGCTTTCTCAAGTGTTCTTAAGAGGAAAATCCTGTGTGAAATAATTGCATGGTCTTTCTACAGTGTTAATACTGCTTCAATTATAAAATCATATCATAAAAGTTGCAAACTTTAAAGTCACAGAATAATAAGAAATTGATAGTTTTACCATTACTAAAAACTACATCCATTTTAAGGGTTTTTTTAAGGTGAGACAGCCCAATCAAGTTTCTGTTATCAAGTGCAATTCTAGTGAGTCTTTTGGGTAACTAACCAACATACACACAAACAAATATGATTGTTAGGTGTGCCTTATTTTAAATTCTCAGGTAACATTGATTTGTAGCTCATTTTAGAACTCTGAGGATTCTATGTCATTCCTCATGTTTTGTTTCAAGTTGTTTTGTGGGGATGGAATGATTGTATAATGTTAGTTCAAATTTAAATAGATTTTCAGAGTGTTGAAACACCAGTTTAGCCTGCAGTAGCAAAAACTCTACAGCTCACTCTGCTGAGCTGTAGGATACTTCGTGTTAGTTCCATATTGCCTGTAATCACCATCGTGGTACTGGCCATCTTATCCAGTTTTGTTTAGATTTATTATCTAATCCACAGTGTAAATTTGAACAGCTTCCATGTTTTGCTTCTGTTACTGACACAGCACCAAGTGTTACACAGCTTCAGACAGTTTTTTCTGGCGTTTGGTAATTTCTTTTAAAATATATTACTTGATTATTTGAGAGCTTAAAAGTCAAAGTTGTCTTGCATCTTTATCCTAATCTGACAGTGACTAAATTTTTGTTTAAGATTGATGGCTTGTTGGATTTCTTAAGAAAGTAAAACTGAACTTACATTCCTGGGCATGTTGTTCATAAGACTTCCCAGGTGCAAAGATCATACTATGCTAAGTTTAACATTTTTGGTATTTGGAGATAAAAATGAGCTGTGTTCTTACACCTGCACAGGGTCCCCAGAAGTTGCAATAACAGGCCAAGTTCTGGAAAACTTGCCCCCCATTGGAGTCTTCTGGGATATTGAAAACTGCTCAGTTCCCACTGGCCGTTCAGCTATAGCCGTTGTGCAGAGGATTCGGGAGAAGTTTTTTAAAGGTCACAGAGAGGCAGAATTCATCTGTGTGTGTGACATCAGTAAAGAAAATAAGGAAGTTATTCAGGAGCTAAACAACTGCCAGGTATCCAACCAGCACCAGCTTGGTGTTCTTGCTTGAGAGTTTGTGTACTTAGTGTGTGCCAAGATGGATTTGCATTCATTAAAGCTTTTTTGCTTCTGTGGGTCTAGTGCATCTTTAGTTTGAGTGGGGTCTCTAATGCTGATTTCTTTTATTTTTGCTGCTGTGATAGTTTTCAAAAGGGAATCTGCATTCTCTTATCTGTAGGTAGCTGGTTTAGCTTTAGTTTTAGTGCTCACAAGAGTTTCTTTATTTCATCCAGTAAAATGTATTGGTGGAGTTTTTTTTACCCTTCAAATCTCTGACCAAATGATTAACCTAAAAGAGCTATGATTCTGTGAAATTAACTTTTTTGCTTTATTAGTAAGTACTGTGCTGATCGGTAAGGACACCTATAGGTTACTGATGTTGTTTGGAGCACCTTTAACACTATATATATTTTCCATCGATACCTTCTGTTTCTTGGTGGTTATTTTATAGCTTTTTGTGCTGGTTTCTATGTCAGAAATTTCCACCCTCTAAAACTGCAGATATGATAACAGGCTGACAGTTTCTTGGAATGTTTCTGAGGTGTAGGAATTGTGATCCTTAACACAGAACAGCAGAAGTCACCCCAAAGACATTGCTGAACAACTAGGATTGAAGTTTAGTGCTCACAAAACAGTTTTTGATCCCTCTGTTTGTTTCTGTGCATGTGTGCATTAATATACCTAAATCAAAAATGCATGTGAGAGCTTGTATTTTATTTTTTTAAATTTCATTGAAGTAAGCACAGTTCACATTGAAGCTTTTCTTCAGAGTATATCTATGTATTTCCACAGGTGACTGTTGCACACATCAATGCTACAGCCAAGAATGCTGCTGATGATAAACTCAGACAGAGTCTGAGGAGATTTGCTGATACACACACTGCACCTGCCACTGTGGTTCTTGTGTCAAGTAAGTGTTTGTGGTACTCAGCTACAGTGCTGGCTTCAGTTCCTCTCTTCCATAGCATTTTTACATATGGCACTATTTTGATTTCCAAGGTTGTTGTTTAGAACCAGCTTAAACTGAACTGCTGAAATATTCTTAATGTCAGTGGCAGCAAAGGAAAAGCAGGGACAGTAAGATGAGAACTTGGCTCAGTTCAGTCACTGTTATGATTTGATGCCTTTTGGAGTGTCAGTAGGTTTGTGTGTGACTGCTGTCTAAAGTTAGCTTCAGCAGGAAGCCCATAAATTCAAACTCATGGAGTTGTATTTGTGGTCTGAGCAAAATGCATGTTTTCATAGCAGCATGTTATATATTATATAGTTAAATCTGCAATCCACTCAGCTATTGAATTGCCATGTGTTGGCCTTGGGTTTCTACCTAAAGCTAAACAAATGTTTGCTATAGAAATACCCAGTACCAGTCCAATGCCCTGCTGATGAATTGCTGCAAGCTGCTGTTGAAAGGAAGCCCTTGTCTTGAGACTGAATGTGAACTGCTGATTTAAATAATGTCTGAGAAGCCTTGTAGCTGTTACTGCTTTTTCACTGGAAATTTCCAATGAGAAATAGAACTTGAGTGAGATTTGTGGGATATTTCCTTCAATCATATTTTTTCAAGTGCTTCCTTGCCTATTTTTTTTTTCCCTCCAGCCGATGTGAACTTTGCTTTGGAACTGAGTGACCTGAGACATCGACACGGTTTCCGAATCATTTTGGTACATAAAAACCAAGCTTCAGAAGCACTCTTGCATCATGCCCATGAACTTATTTGTTTTGAAGAATTTATTTCAGACTTGCCACCAAGGTTACCGCTGAAAATGCCGGTAAAGATTTTAATTCTTGATGCAACAGGCATTTCCAAGTGTCAAATTGCAGTTCTTGTTGTAATTTAGGAGACCAGGCTGAAATCGTGTGTTAATTATGATGGGGAGTGATGTCTGCTGTGTATTTGGGCCACTGTCTGTATTTCAGTTACTACCATGTGAATGTTTGCTTTTTGCTTTCAGGCAGGAAGAATGAAATACTAAATGAGAAAGTTGTTAATTAAAAAGTGAAATAGTAAAGGTGCATTCTTAGCACTAAATATCTTACCAGATAATGTAACTTACATGCTTTTCTTTCCCTTGCAGAAGGTTTGGGTAAGAACTTAGTTGTGCATTAAGACATCTTAGTGATGCATTCTTAACTTTTGAATGATTGTGCCTTCTCTTGGGTTTTTGCCTATGGATGTTATGGTGTCTTTGTACAGCACTCATGGATTTTTCTTTCTTGAAAAAACTTCCTGACCTGTGCTTTCACATGCATGTGTGGAATATATAGGTTATTGGATAGTTAAAAATGGTGCTTTCTCATCTGGAGAATTGATCAGGTATTGACCCATTGATCAGGGACTCTATAGTCTATTATAACTTTGTTATATTGGAGATGGAAGTTTGAGGATCTACCTTGGTATGAGACTTTGACAAACAAATTGAGAGCTGCGAAAGGAATGACTTGGTGATGGGATGGGGGTGGTGGGAGGAGAGCATGGTCACCAGAACCAGAGTTGGAGCTACTGCTTTTGGACCAGAGGGTGTTCTGGCATAGTCAAATGAAAATCTTTCTCCCTTTCAACAGGCTTGTCATACACTGTTATATGTCTATAATCTGCCAACAAACAGAGACAGCAAAAGTGTCAGCAATCGCCTGAGGCGTTTGTCAGACAACTGTGGAGGGAAGGTGCTGAGCATTTCTGGAAGCAGCGCAATTCTCCGCTTCTTAAACCAGGAAAGTGCGGAACGGGCTCGGAAGCGAATGGAAAATGAGGACGTTTTTGGTAATAGGATTGTAGTGTCTTTCACTCCCAAAAACAAAGAACTCAGTGAAACAAAAAGCTCCAGCTTTGTGGGAACTGACAAGGTCAAGTCTCCCAAAAAAGTGAACAAGAACACGAAGCTGTGCCTCCTCAACAAAGACTCAAATGATCAGTCTGCTGGTACCAAAGGCTCTGCTGGGAGAGGATTCCAGGTTCATGGATCTGCCATCAAACCCACAAATGTCAAAAGTTTACAGGTATTGTTGTTCTACATTGTTCCGTATTCTTGATTTTCCTTGTGTTCAGATGATTGCTTCTGTTACTGCTTTAACTTGTCAGTCCTAATAAATGAATAACTGTAGTGTGTGATGACATTCCTGAATGAGAGCTGTGTTCACCTGCTTTGGAAGCAGACAATTAATATGAGGGTGGTTGTTGTTCCCCCTCCCTGCCATGTTTTTGTCAATTTGGAAATACTGCTGGTACTTGCTCTCACTTTTGAGTTTTGCACTGGTGATAAGTAACACCTAGAGTGATCAGTTTTGCTTATTTTAAGGACAAGGAGGGTTAAACCTACAGTGTAGCAAAACATTTCAACTAAATAGGTCTGCTGTCTTCTGCCACAGAAAATCAAAGTTTCCTTGTTATGAAATGGCAATGAAAACACTATTACAGAAAAAATGGTCAGTCTTCCATCAGAAAGAAGGCCTCTGGCAAGGGATGTCTGGTGCTTTCATGCTGACCTTTTATCTGTTTCATATAGGAGCTGTGTCGCCTTGAATCAAAGAACATCAGTAGAAATACTGAAAACCAGCAAGAACGTTTAAGAGAACAAATTCCTTCTCCTCAGAGTAACTCTAATGCAGCAATTTCTGTGTCTCTGGCAACCAAAAAAGTGGGAGCAGGAGAATCATCCTCCAAAAATAGTCAGAAGTATGTTTAAAAATAAAAAAAAAGTTGATGTTAGTTACATATTTTTTAATGTAAATTCTGCAACATAATGTTTTTTCTTTTTTCTTATATATATTTGTAAATAGAAAAGAGACCTCTGCTTCCAGGAGCATTACCAATTCCCCTGTAGATAAAAAAGATAAAGATGAAACTGTATTTCAGGTCAGCTATCCCTCTGCTTTCAGTAAGTTGACGGCCTCAAGACAACTCAGTCCTTTACTCATGTCTCAGAGTTGCTGGTCATCTCGGTAAGTGTCTGTCTGTCTGTCTTGGGAGGGGAAGTGAGACTTCACCAGTATATACATTGATTATTCACAGCTGATTTGCTTGTGCTGGAATTTGTTTTGCCTGCACACATACTGGCAAAATCCCTTTTAAGTGCTGTGTTTATACACTTGACCTGTGTCTATCTGATTTTGAGATGTATATATTGGAATTGTGTAGTTGCTTAAACTCATGAATGTTTTTATTTTACCCAGGAGTATGTCTCCCAACCTTTCAAATAGATCATCTCCACTCACATTCAATGTAGTGAATCATACCAGTGGTACAGACTGCCCTGATCCCTTTGCAAATGGTGCAGACATTCAGATCAGCAACATAGATTACAGATTGTCCAGAAAAGAGTTGCAGCAAAATTTACAAGAAATCTTCTCAAGACATGGCAAGGTGAGGGCTCAAATTCTTTTATTAAATCTGTATTTATTTATTTAGGGGCATGTTTGTGGTTTATGTACAGGTGATCAGAAAGAGAAAGGTATTGGAGCAGGACTTTTAAACCTTGTTAAAAGGATGGGTTGTGGGGGTTTTCTCTTTAAAAAGACCAGATAACCACTTGTACTAGGTTTTTAATTTGTGTGTGGTCTTCATAGAACTGGTATTCTGAAGTTTGGTATGTAAAATTCCTACTAAGTGGCTCATTAATATGTAGGGATGAGACTACCAGGATAACCTTTTTAAGCTGTAAAGCTGCATTCCTAATGTCAGCTTAAAAATCAAGTAAAAACTGTTTTGAGTCAGAAGTGATTAAAAGCAGGGGAAGTGTGAATTGGTAAAAAGTAATTATGGAAGCTGAGGTCAGTGGTCCTATTTCTGTCTGATCCATGGATGACATTTTTCTGGCATAATCTTTACATGGGGTGCTGATGCTTGTGTTAATGAAATACCATGGGCTTGCCTTAGTCCAGGATCACTGTGCTTGGCTCTTGTTTGCATTGCCCTGATGGCTGTGGTTCCTCACACTCTTTCCTTTTTTTATATTTGAATCTTGGCCAAAGCAAGTATGCTCTAGTGGTGGCTTGCCTTGTGTTAATGTTTTGGTGTAAATGTATGAGCTGTTTTCTTCCTCTCAGGTAAAAAGTGTGGAGCTCAGTCCTCACACAGACTACCAGCTGAAGGCTATGGTTCAGATGGAAAATCTGCAAGAAGCCATCAGTGCTGTCAACAGTCTGCACAGATACAAAATTGGCAGTAAGAGGATCCAGGTCTCATTAGCAACAGGAGCTGCTAGTAAATCACTCTCTCTACTTAGGTAATAAGCACTTTGGCATCTTCTTAGTTGTCCTAGCATGTATTAGTAGCTGAGAGATGATTTAAAATACTGCTTTAAAGGGATAATAGGGAAGTAAAGTAAAATCTGTAGTATGACCTGATGAATGTGTTAGATACAACTAGGCTGGTTTTTTGGTGTAGCATTTCTGCACTGCTTATATTCTAAGTTCCATCTGAAGACTCTGGGTGTTTAAGAGGGTTTAATAGCTGCACTATTACTCTTGCATATACCTTTAACTTAATTTGTTAAGATTTCACTGGGCATATTTATTACTTCATTCCTTCAAGAAAGTTTGTATTAATTTAGTTTTTGAGGGTGAGTACACAACTGGAAAACCAGCATTTCATTTGCTACATGGAACATGATACAACTTAGAGTGCTGATGCTAGTTGAGAATACAAGTTTGTTTTTTTTTTCCTTACTGAAAGAAAGCATTAGGAAAAAAGTTGTCATCATTAATTCATATGACCTGATGAATTAGAAGAAATGTTACTGTGTGCACTCCTTGATCTAAGATGACAACTTTTATAGTGCTGGAATGGAAGGGAACACACTTTGTCCTGTTTCATTTATAGTTAGTAGACTGCATCTGTAAATACCTCACTAATTTAGGCTGGCATCTAATAACAGCAGATTAATTTTGTGCTAATGCTGCAGAACTTCTCTTACAGCTCAGAAGCAATGTCCATTCTGCAGGATGCACCTGCTTGTTGCTTGCCTGTGTTCAAATTCACAGAAATCTATGAAAAAAAGTAAGTTCCTGGTGGTTTCCTCTCCAGTGCTTCTAAGAAAAATCTGATTGTGTATGATTGTTTGCAGTGACTTAGAGTAGTAGAGTGGAGAATTATGAATTTTTGTTCTTAAGGTGCTGCAGCACATTTTGTACCCAGAGGCAGTGATGGCAGAACTGGCCCTGGTTAGAGGGTTCTAGTTCCAGTGTTTTACTCAGTTCTTCTGCATTGGTTGAATAGATTAGTTACCTTAACATTTTGCATTGAATCCCTGCTAGCATATTCCTGTTTATTAAAGAAAGTGCAGATGCCAGCATTGCCTTACCTGTCTTTCAAAACTGCTTTTATTTCAATCTCTTTTAGGTTTGGCCGTAAGTTAATTGTCTCAGACTTGTACAAACTCACGGACACCGTGGCCATCCGTGACCAGGGCAGCGGGAGGCTCGTGTGCCTCCTGCCCAGCAGCCAGGCCAGGCAGAGTCCCTTGGGCTCCTCACAGTCACACGATGGCTCCTCAGCAAACTGTAGCCCAATAATATTTGAAGAGTTGGAATATCACGAGCCTGTTTGTAAGCAGCATTGCCTGAATAAAGACTTTATGTAAGCCGTGTATAAAATATTACAAATCTTACCAATATTTGAACAGCATTTATAGTGTGCCAGTATATTAAAGTTGAGGTGTGTGTTCTCATAATGTCCTCTAGACACTCCTCATATGTTTACAAGTATAAGGCAGAAAATAGTGAGAAGGGCCAGTGGTTTTTCAAGGCAGTTCTCATGGGTTGGTGTGTCCAGGTAAGGGGATTGTTCTAGCCCAGCTGCCACGCCTCTTTAATGGAAGCTGGAAGTTCCCTGCATTCCTCTGGTTCTGGAGGAAGGTTATACATGCCAGAGACTTCTATTACCTGAATTTCATTGTGTAACTGTAGCAGATCATTTTTCTTTGTCCTCCAGCTATATTTAGTAAGTGATTCATGGTGAGTTGCAGGTTTCTTGAAGCCATGCATTAAGTTTTTTGTTTAATTCACCAGCTGCAAGGTTTTGCTAGCCAAGCTGTTCCTAGGTGTTCATTGTTAACTGTCTGGTATGTGCTACTAAAATTTATTTTGAAAGTTTTAATAGGTAATAAAAATATGGTCTTCCAAATGTTACTTCTGGAAACTTGCTGTAGCTGCATTACTTTGGGGGAAAAAATGAAAGTTGCTTGTACTGTACTACAAGTGCTGTTGTCACTAGTAGCAGTATATTATGTGCATATAATATAATGTTTACTATCTATGGGAGCACAGATATTATGTTAAAGCTGTATGTAGAGTAAGCATAAAAACCTGAACCTTTTCTTTTTGCAGTGAACATGAGTTTGATCCAGATTCTTATAGAATTCCTTTTGTGGTTTTGTCTCTGAAGACATTTGCTCCCCAAGTTCACAGTCTTCTACAGACACACGAGGGTACTGTGCCTTTGCTAAGGTAAAGTATTTCAATTTCTGTTTTTAGTAAGGTGTCACAGGTTGAAGACTTAAAACTTTTTGGGCATTACCTGTTGTACATAAACGCAGTTCTTACGTACCATGGTATCCTTTATAACAAATGAATATACTATGAAGTGAGCACTTCTAAAATTCTTGTTCTGCAAAAACAGCACCCTTATTTAAAATATGCATTTTATGAAGATTTCTGAAATGTGTCAGTAAGTTGTTGAAATATCTTACTCATGAAGTATCTCAAAGAAATGGTTTTTTAGGACAATTATTATAGTGATATTTTAGTGTATAATGAAAGCTTTTTTTTCCTTCATAGTTTTCCTGATTGTTACATGTCAGAGTTCAATGATCTTGAAATGGTGCCAGAAGGCCAAGGTGGTGTTCCCTTGGAACATCTGATTACCTGTGTTCCTGGAGTTAATATTGCCACTGCCCAAAATGGCATTAAAGTTATCAAATGGATACATAACAAACCACCACCTCCTACTGCAGGTAAATATTTCTGCTTAAAACACTTTCTCTGAACTCACTGTTTTTGTGCTTAAAAAAGTTATGCTTATAAGTTCTGCTAATAAAATTAACATGCATAATTGTTAAACTTTTTATAAGGAGAAACTTTCAGCTTGAATGTTCATACTTTTTCTCCTATGCTGTAGCTTCAATCCATAAGTAAAGTGCATTGTTTAGTGGAAGAATACTTGTAGAAGGTACAGTAATGTGACTTTTTTGTTTGTAGATCCTTGGCTTCTGCGTTCCAAGAGCCCTGTAGGTAATCCCCAGCTCATTCAGTTCAGTCGAGAAGTGATAGATCTGCTCAAAAGCCAGCCCTCCTGTGTCATCCCTGTCAGCAAATTCATCCCAACCTACCATCACCACTTTGCAAAGCAATGCCGAGTGTCTGACTATGGCTATTCTAAGTTAATGGAGCTGCTGGAAGCAGTGCCTCATGTACTGCAGGTGAGTGATGTGGTACTGGCCACTCTGACCTGGGGAATTGGAGCTGCAGCCATCTGAATTCCTGGCTGCTGTTGTAGAATATGTGCTAGGCAATTACCTAGTGCCCCTTGAAAGAGCTGGTTGACTGAACCTTGGTGTGTTCTTTTTTGAGATGCTGTTTCTGTGCCCACCCTTTCAAAAGAACTTATGGGAAAACCTCAGGAATAAAGTTTGAAGCTGCTTTTAACCCATGGCTGGTGATTGGGTAAAAGTTTTTAATTGTGCTGTGTGCACCATAAGAGCACTGTAAATGCTGAGTGCTCATGAGTTGGGCTGAGATGTGTAGCCTGTGGCTTGAAGGGATTTCTGTGAGAAATAAGTCATTTGACCTTATTACAAAACCCCTGTGGTTACATTTGCTTACAACTTTGAACAGCGGTTGTTTGAAGGATTTTTAAATAACCAATACAAATGTGCAGAAGTTGCAGCAGCACCCTGGGATGAAGCATTGAATTTCTTAAGGGCATAGTTCTTAGTACAGAAAGTGTGTGGCCTCATGAGGCTGCTGTTCTAGATGTTGTCTCTATTATATTCTTTTTCTAGCCTACCTGTATTAATATGGCTTTTAAATACCTTTTAGTGAGGGTGCTGGATGTGAGTGATCAAATCTGGTTTTCTTTCAGATTCTTGGCATGGGTTCCAAACGCTTGTTAACACTAACGCACAGAGCTCAGGTGAAACGCTTCACTCAAGATTTACTGAAGCTGCTCAAATCCCAGGCCAGTAAACAAGTTATTGTGAGGGAATTCTTGCAGGCTTATCACTGGTAAGTTACCCTAATGAAACAAGAACAACTGTGCAGGGCATGTCTGCTAATGGTGATTTTAATACCTAGTGCAAGAGGAGCCAGCACTTAAAATCTGAATACATAACTGTGGCAGCTACCTTGCCTTTTCATTGCAGTTTGGATGCACTTCCAATGAAAACAAAAATTTAAAGCTCTCTGCCATATTTTATTCCTTCCTTTAGTACTTAAGGTTCATTTAACTTCATTGGGGTTGGAAATGGGTTATTGTATTTCATTAGTTCTCTTTGAAGCCATGACTGCAGCGTTGGAATTTCAACAAGTAGGTCATGGCACGTTAACATGAAGAATAAAGCAAAAACTTAGTGTTAGGCTTTCTTCAGAGAGAAACATAAAATGAATAGCTTAACTGCCAGGAGTTACCTTTACTACTTTAACTGGATCTAGCAGTGGCAAAAATGAGGAATAATACCTCTCTGGAACATTTTGTGCTAGCTTTCTAAAAAGTAGGGTTTTATTTGGTTTTTTTTAAGAACCAAGATTGATGCTTTTTTTAATAGGAAGATAAAAAGTAATAGTTATGTGCTTCAAACAAACCATGGTGTCTTGTAAATCTTGTGCCAACAGCTCCTTCTTGGGAGTGCACTTTTGCTATTTCCACTCTCGGCAAAAATACGTTATTGGTTGTTTATAAATCTACTTAATGTAGAGTCAGCATTGGCCACTTGTTAAATAGGAGTGTTTGTGAATTGTTCTTGCTCCTGAGAGGTTTTGGTTGGAGAAGTGGGAAGAATAAAATACATTTTAACATAGTACACAATATTGGGAAACTTAATATGATTTTTTTCAGGAGATGGTTTCTGCCTTCTCTTGGGACCTGTTCTTGTTTAAAAGAGTGTATGGCTGTAACTATTAAGCAAATGCAGACTATTAGAAGTGTAGCCAGCTGGAGCTGTATACACAGGACAATTACATTTGTCCTAAAGCACTTAAAATCACTGGCTGATACATACAGCTCTGTTACACTGATTGTTCACAGGACAGTAAATCTTACTTCTCTGTCTAGAATGGATTTCTAGTTTCCCTTTGTTTCCCAGAATAGTATTATTGCCAATGTGGAAATTGTCCTTATGTTTTCTAGTATTCGAGGCTTACTTTCTCAACTCTCCAAAAATGTATTTTAACCTACACAGCATGCATTAATACATGTATTACATACTTTTTTTAAAAAAATGTTCAGGTGTTTCTCTAAGGATTGGGATGTTACTGAGTATGGAGTGTGTGAACTGTCCGATATTATATCGGAAATTCCAGATACAACCATCTGTTTGTCACAGCAAGACAATGAAATGGTGATTTGTATTCCTAAAAGAGGTAGGTCCATGAAACTTTCTTGTGCTGGTTCTAAATAAATTGTTCTTTCACTGTTCTAAGGCTTTAATAACTCAAACGTTTAGGAGTGACTTGGATTTTTTATATTGTGTTTCTACCTTCATCACTAAGTTGCCAAGTTCTAGCAAATCATGAGAGAATGTTCTATAAGTGTTCAGAGAACGACAGACAGGAAAACAGGTGTCAGAAAACATAAAATAATGTTACTACTTCTGCATGTAGTTGTGCTTTCTGAGGAATGATTTGACAGTGTTTTGTTTCCATATAGGAGAAAATACTGACATATTTGGCTATTTAAAAACCTTCTAAAGGCCTGATAACCTGACTGTTTTGGACTTTTAAACATGTAAGCCTAGTAAAGGTCTCAGTGGTAGAAGAAAAGACTGACTTGGCATAATACACGATCCTGCTGAAAAACAGCCACTGTGTTTGCCTATTGTATTCTGTTGCATTTCATAAGTGTGTTGGGATGTAGCTCTTGCTTTGTTATTTTTAATTTTAGAACGTACCCAGGAGGAAATTGAAAGAACCAAGCAGTTTTCCAAGGAGGTGGTGGATCTGCTGCGGCATCAGCCCCATTTTCGAATGCCCTTCAATAAATTTATTCCTTGTTACCACCACCACTTTGGGCGCCAGTGCAAACTCGCTTACTATGGGTTTACAAAACTACTTGAACTCTTTGAAGCCATACCAGATGTCTTACTTGTAAGTTCCAAAATCATAAGCTGGACTAAGCATTTTTCTGGAATGGATACAGCTGTTTCAGCAGGGGTTATAGTTCTCATAAACTTTAGTATGAGTTATAACCTCTGCACCTGTAATGTTTAGACACCTGTATTTAAGAAAATTATTTCTGTGTTTTAATAAAATCCTAATGCCATTTTGGTAAAATGGTCTGTGGTTTTGAGCACATTCAGGAAGGCTGTTTGTTAACAAATTGAAACAAAATTCAGTGTCTCAAAATTGGAGCTAAGTTTTATTATAATTGTGTTCCATTTGCTTTAAAAAGTTAACTGTTTCACTGCTTGTCTCGTATTTCAGAAGTTACACGGTTTTGCTTGCTGTGCAAACAGCTTTTGAGGTGACTGGGTCCTGGTACACAGCCAATGCCTGCCTGCAGGCCCTGAGTTTGAGCTGCAGCTTACACTTCATTCATCCAGACTGCATCAATCACCTCAGCAAAGTGTCACTTGTGTTCTGTAGGTCCTGGAGTGTGGGGAGGAGAAGATTCTCACCCTGACAGAGGTGGAGCAGGTGAAGGCAGTGGCTGCCCAGCTGGTGAAGCTGCTGCGGGCGCAGAAGGACAATTCCCTGCCGCTGGCGGATCTGCTGCCCGAGTACAGCAAAACCTTCGGCTACGCCCTGCGCCTGCACGACTTCGACGTCAGCTCCGTGCCGGCCCTCATGCAGAAACTCTGCCACGTTGTGAAGGTAACCTCTTGGCCCTGGCAGGTATCTGCTCCCTCTGGAATGTGTGGAGGGTTGTGTTAAGGAGTTTTCTGTCTCACAGAACATGGCTAGGTATGTGTCGTGAAATGTTGTTTCTGGAGTACAGCGTTAAGTCAGCAAACGGAAATTCCAAAAGGGTTTTAAGTGTAGTTTATCTATTCCTATGATGTTCTCTGTGTTCTTTTGTAACCTTGCAGCATTCTCTGGGAATACTTATGTTTATTTAGCAAATAATAAGTAAAAGATTCTATTCTAGTACTTATTTCAACAGTGCAAATTGGGGTTTTTTCCTCACCTCTCTTCTGTGAAAAACAGTTTTCTGACTAGTGATTTTCAGTCCTCTAATGCTTTCAATTCCTTTACTTTTCTTTTTTAGTTACGGTTTGAGACTTTGACTCTGGATGTAAATGTATAGCTGGTCCTCTCTGCCAGTGGAAAAGGGAGGTTGCAATTATATGGATGTGGGCACAATGGTTTGGTTGCTCCACCTTTGTTGGCTTAGCAGCTGGTGTTAGGCTGGAGTTCAGTCAGGACCCACTGACTTGTAACAAAGAGTAAGATCATACCTACCAGTAGACAGAAACTGCTGCACAGCTGTACAGGTCTTATACATTTAAAGTAAATATTTCCATGTAATAAAGTACTTGATTTTGTGTGCTTTTGGCTAGGGGAATATCAGATACAGCTACACTCAATGCCCAGATATACATCTTATTTATAAATCAGTCTCTTCTGTGTCCCTAACTTCTTTCCCAATTAATTTTTCTAGGTAGTTGACACAGAATCTGGCAAGCAAATTCAGCTGATAAATAGAAAATCTCTGAGGACTCTGACTGCCCAGTTGCTGGTCTTGCTGATGTCCTGGGATGGAACATCCTTGCTCTCAGTGGAGCAGCTTAAACAACATTATGAAACAGTCCACAGTACTTCACTTAATCCATGTGAATATGGATTTATGACCTTAACTGAACTCCTGAAGAGCTTGCCTTACTTAGTTGAGGTGTGTAAGCTCTTGCCTTTCTGATGTGTTTGAAAAGCCATTGTACCTAGACTGTGGGAGTGAGTACTCTAATTCCTTCTCCTTTGTTTTTTTCTGCTAGGTTTTTACCAATGGTGCAGCAGAAGAATATGTCAAGCTTACAAATCTGTATGTTTTTGCAAAGAATGTGAGGTCCTTACTTCACACCTACCATTATCAGCAAATTTTTCTTCATGAATTCCCAGTAGCATACAGCAAATACACAGGAGAAGTGCTGCAGCCTAAAGCATATGGATGCAATAATTTAGAAGAGCTCTTAGGAGCAATTCCACAGGTGTGAAGAACTCAGTTTTGCGCGATTACATTGTGATTTCTGCATGGATTAAAAGTAGTTACACAACCACAGTGTTGTGGAATAATTACCTGTGTTACTGGAATAATTACCTTTTTCAGGGAAGCTTATACCAGTTGTGTTTTTAATACATTTCTGAGAAATCTGGAAAAGAAAATAAACCAGCACACATGCTTTGGTGAAATTTTGCTTAAGAACTGTTCCTAGTAAGGCTGTAAACATCCCTGGCATCTCTGAATGAGAGAATTGATTTTCTGTCTGAATGAATGAATGGTTGTACTGTACTGAACCCTCACTTTGATCAGAGTGCATTATTGGGTTTAGGAGTGAAGAATTCTGGGACCTTGTCAAAAGTGCCATGTTCTTGTTATCCATGTAGCCTAAGTGTTCTGGGATAATTTGGTGACCTAGTTTGTGGCTATAATATTGCCTTTAAGTAAGCCAATCTTTCTGAAAAGTGAGAAAAAAGGACTTTTTCAGCTCCATGTTTAAACATTTATCTTCACTAATGTATATTTAGTATATATTCTGGCACTATGGCTTGCCTTTGGTATCAATTACTTTGAACATTTATATGGATAGTGTAGTACAAATTAGCAATGTGATTTAGTTTACTGTTGGAAATCGTGTCAGTGCAAGGCTGGATGAAAGGCAGTGAGCAAATGCTTTGAGCTTAGCGTGTGCTGATGTTCAGTTCTGCTTCCTAATAGGTGGTCTGGATTAAAGGACATGGCCATAAGAGAATTGTAGTCCTGAAGAATGATATGAAAAGTAAGCCATTTCAATTTTGAGCAGTATCTTTTTTCTTTTATATATATTTTTAAGAGGCAGCTTGAATTCACTAACCACATCAATTTGCTTTTTTGTAGCTCGTTTTAGCTCACCTAGTTTTCCCCCTGCTGATCATGTAGATGATCATGGAAATCAACTTGCTGACAATAATGGACATATTATGGAGACCCAAGGATCCACTTCATCAATGGAACTAAATCTAGGAAGGCCTAGCAATGGTAATGCAAAATTGGTTTATATAAGAACTTTATTGTCTTAAGGGAAATAAGCAGAGTAATTGAAGCAGCATGGGGAAAGGTGAGGTAGTAAATATGAACTTGTGTAAATATGCATTTTGGCTTGAAATTTTGAATTTCTGAGTTTGTGATTGTGTCTTGAGCTGCTAGTCTGTAAATGTGTATATATATTTATACATATATAGGGAGAGAACTTCTGGGCACTGCTTCCCAGGAATTTGGTGGAAATTTAAGTCTATAGACATGAAGCTAATGAGAGAGGGGGGTCAGCAGCAGCTTCTGCTAGCAGTGTCCCCTGTATTCTGATGAGAATTTACTTAGATGCTCCTTATGCAGCAAATGAATCTGACATTAATTATCATTAATTAAATTAGTTTGGTGTTAGTATTTCAGCTAGAGCATAGTTCTCAAATCCTCAGATTTTGCATGTGGAGGATTCATTTACCTGTGACAGTAGTGACACCTTCACAGCTTACAGATGCTCTGAAAGATGTTCCCTTTTTTTAGTTTCTAATCAAACAGAGCAAGAACTTCTTTGCCTCACAAACACATCTCCTGTTGATCTCCTGTGTGAGCCAGTACCTTCCTGCCTGCCATCACCCCAGCTGAGACCTGATCCCGTGGTTCTTGAGTCTGCAGACCTCATTCAGTTTGAGGAACGCCCTGCACCCCTCCCAGGTAAGAGTTTGCCTCCATTTGTTGCTTCAAATCAGGCTGATGACTTCTATTTAAGTATTCTATTGCCTAACAGCAGAGTAATACTCTTTTCTACAAAAACAGGGCATCAGTAAATTGAGTTGTCTTATTTGTTTTAGAGATAATGATTTTAACAGAAGAAGAAAAGGAGAGAATTGTTACCACAGCTCAAGAAAAGCTGATCTCTGGTTCTGTGGTGTCTGACACCACAGAGAATGCTTCAGTGCCTCCCTGTCAGTCCTCTGAAACCCAAGTAAACAAAGAAGCAACAGACAGCCCAGCCAAAAAGCAACACAAAAACAAGGTCAAATTGGCAGCAAACTTCTCACTTGCACCTGTAACCAAGCTTTAACTCTTTCTTTTTAGTGTGAAAGACAAATACCTATGGACTGTGCACAAAGTAAAGCTGTTTGCTAGCCCATGTGTATTTTAATGGAAAACCTAGAGGAATTAATTTGTATTTAATGTATTCTGTGAAGATTTTGTTCCTTTTACACTGAACACAGCAGTTAGCAGAGCAGATTTTTTTCTATTATTTTGAAAAAAAAATCTGGCATTTGTTAAATTATTCTTAAATTTTACAGTTTTTCATAAATGTGTTCAGTAAAAGCAAAATATTAATTCAACAGACATGGAACAGATTTTATTTTCTTCAAGCCTTGTTGGTGATGTAATCATACATGTAGCATATTGTATTCTATAGGCTGTTGCTTACTGGTATTGTTTCAGACAGTATTAATGAAATGCATGATTTGTCTTTCAAAAGCCTGTTGAGAAATTTTAACTTGCTGACCTGGGGTGACAAGAGTGAGGGGAGCTGATTGTCCTCCAGAGGGGAAACTTGTTCTCAGACCTCTCAGATGACTTGTAACTGCATTGGAAATACTTGTCTTAAGATGTCTGTAGAAGATGATGTGGGTCTTGTGTAAAACTTGTTTTAAATGTTTTTTTTGCTGTAGCTTTCAGTTCCATTTAGGAGCTTTCTAGGACGCTGATGCTTTAAGCTTCCCTCAAATTTAGTTTGTCTGGCATGGGTTTGGTTAAGGAAAAGACTGTCTTGATGTCATGAGTGTAAGATACAGACACACACATTTTCATTGTGTCTAGAAGTGAAGTTAGGAAGATTCTGATATTTCTGAAATATGCATCTAATGCATAAATTACAGATATGGAGCATTAAAGTGGTTGGTGATGGAAGGTATTGATGCTATTTCCACCTGTAAGGAAAGTTCTAGCTACATGTGGAAATGCTAAGGTTGTTCTGCTTAACCTTGTTTTCTCTTTTTAAGCATGTTCAGTAAATGGGAAGCTCGTTCTTTGATGTTCTGTCTTTTAGCTGTGTCTGTTTTTATTCTAAGACTTACTCCTAGTGTTGGCAGCTTTTTGAATTTGTGGCATCTTGTGCTGGCTTTTGCAAGGGCCAGCTTTGGGGGAGTGGCTAAGTCAGTGGATGACCTTAACTCTAGTTAGCAGAACTGTCCAGTGCGTGAGACTTTCTACCCATTGTGGGTAACCATGGCATTTACAATGGGTTGTATTTGCCAGGCAGCAAATAAATGCTTGTAGTATTGAAAGAACCTATACTAGAAGTTTTCCACTGGCCAACTGAGTGGCTTTTTTTAGATGGATTCTATTGTAATATGCAAGAGATGGAACACAGGCTCTAATTTTTCAGCCAGCAGCAAGAAATGCCACTGAACAATGGCTATGGACAGAATTTTACTAGGCAGATTTTGTTATAAAATCTTTTATATTTAGGCAAGTATTACCAGTAGTGAGTTTATAGCCATTGTGAGTGCAGAGAAACACTGGGAAGTTTTTCTGAGCATTATGGCACAGTATTTTGAGTCCACAGTAAACCTCTACAGACATACTGCTATAGAAGAAGAAATTTGGAAGTCAGTTGCCTTGGAATGTTTTTAGTGAGTTAAATGCAATAAAATCTGCTTTCACCTTAACTTTGGTAAGGTTGACAGTGACCAGTCTAGATCTTTGTTTCAGAAGAGCATGCATTAGAGAAGAGACCAGCCTGAAACTGTATTTTCTTGAGATGCAGGTACAAGTCATTTGAAGTACTAAAAAATACCAGGTTTTTGCTTCAGAGGAAAATATGGTGTTTATCCAAGTAATGTGGTGGTTATACCACATATGGAGGTCAGCATATCTTATCTGGATTCATGTGTGATTCTGCTGAAATTGCTGTTTGAAAGTAATAGAGTAATACTTTTGAGAAGTTGTGTTCATAGTGTAACAAAATAGCTGATGGAATTGCAATATATTTTTTTATCCAAAGGGTTAAATGAATGATGTGACTTACAGATTTAAAAGCATTGCAACCATGGAATTCTTTAATTGAGCAAATAAATGTACTTCAGATTCATGTTTGTTTAAAAGAAAAAATGTCACTGAAGCCCTCGATTTATGCACTATTTTTTTCCTTGGAATGGGAGAGAGAAGAAAGACTTCTTTTCTTAGCTGTCTACTTTGTTTGGACACTTTTCTTTTGTGGCTCAAGTGCTGTTTTGTGTGTTGGGACCAAACAGTTGTCAATAAAATTTTCGAGCAAGCATAACTCTTGTCCTTGTCTCAAGACCTGTGGGGGGAAAAAAAACCCAACAAAACAAACCAGCCTGCCCCAGAAATCTTAACTTGCTGTGTCATTATATTTAATTATTGAGATGTAACAGAGCTGGGCTTTAGTGAAGACTAAAGAAACACCATAAATTCTGGAGATTGAGGCTTTTCCCAATTTTTGCAATTGAGCTGTTTGTAGATGCAGTCAGTGTCTTACTCCTCTTCATGCAATGTCATGTGTAGGGTTTATTTTGAAAAGAAGCTGTGCTATTTATCAGCCTAAAGAGAAAAAATGGAGAAGGGGGGTAAATTCAGCAGGTGGATGTCAGGTGTTCCTCCTCAGTGAGTTGCCCTTTGAGATGTTAAAATTGTTGCAAATAAGGTCATGTGAACATTATTAAAGTTAACGAGTCTCTTGTGAGTTATAATAGCTTTTTCCAGCTTGAAGGTGGTAATTATTCAGGAATTGCAAATATGGCAGATTTCTTTCACTGGAGTGTTTTGAAATTCAAAATCTTAACAAAATAAAACAATGTAACTAAACTGAACAGTTTTGTCATCTTGCAGCTTCATGGACAAAAGTAAAGGCCTGGATGAGCTGCTCTTGACTTTCTCTGGTTTTGGGGGAAGTTTGTTTGGGAGTTTTTTTGGGGTTTGTTTTGTGACGTATTCTCACTCAACAGAACTGTTAAGTGGAGTCTGCTGGAGCAAATGTCAGGCCTGCTGCAGATAAGCAATCACTTGACCTTACAGAGTAAACTATTTTAAAGTAACTACCTGAAAAACTTAGTGGGAAGCTCTTCATAAACAGTGTAATAAATATCCCTCTTGAAAATAATGAATATTCCTCTTTGAAAGGAGGAACAGGCGGTTTATAAAAACTTCTACAGCAGCACCATAGACCCTATAATCACCACTCTGTAATTTCATTTTTCAGTAGTTGTGAATGTTTTTAAGTAAATGAATGAGTAAAATCCTTCAGCACCTGGTATGTGATTACCTTCAAAAGATGAGTTTGATTTTTAAATACTGCTTTGGGTTTGTGCTGCAAATATTCCCCCTTCTTTCATTCTCATTTTATGTTAAGCCATCTGTTTTAAGTTAGTAAAAATGTTGTGATGGAATTAGCTTTCATTTTTTTTCTAAAATTAATATGGCTTGTTTTGCTTGCCATAATGTAGCAGGACAGACTAGTTGCATGGTGAGCTATGGTTTAACTCCTATTAATAGCATTTTTCTAGCAAGCATTACTTTTAATGCTGTATTCCTTCCTGTATGACACTTTTTGTTTAGTATTACTAGGTGGATAAAGACAGAAAAAAGTCCTAATTCAAGAGATTATTAACACGGCTTGTAGTGCTATATGTATGCTACAGAAAGCAGATTGATCTAAATAGAGAATGCCATTTTACAAGAAATTTCCGAAATGCCACTTCAGTGTGTTATTTCAGCATTTTTTGACATGGCTGTCAAAGCACTATTATATGTCATGCCATGGCTCAAGTTTCAAGTCAGTCTTTCAGTTATTGAATTCAAAAGTGAAGAATTGCATCCTGCTTTTTTGGTGGGTTTTCTTTATTCAGTGAGAAAATCCTTTATTTCAGTAGCATCTCTAACTTACCCCGATCATTACTCCTTTTGTGCAGAATAGTAACCTTACTCTTTTTGAAGAGTGTAGCAGCACAGGAGCTGCCACAGCCAACTTTTCCTTCACTAACAGGAAGAAACAAAGGCTTAGTATAACACAGCAGCTTAGTTTATTTGGAAATATGTTTAACTTGGAAGAGATTCGGTAGGCCTAGGGGAAGGTACAAGAGAACCATTTGCTGGTGGAATTGGTGATTGACAAACAGCACTTCAGCACTTTTCTTCTCAGTAGACCAAGATCCTTTCCTGAGCACAGTCATGTTTGTGTGTCAAATCCACCTTACACATTCTTCCACACATTCTTCCTTTTCCCATGCCTTGCCTTCTTTCTGAAATGATAAATAGCCAGGATTTCCAGAAGAGATATCGGGTGCTTCAGTCAATGTCCCTCTCTGCTGACAGTGACTGATAACTGAAAATCAACTCTGAAATGATGCCAGTTACTCTGTATAGTCACCTAAAGATACTTGTCTGACACTGCTGATTTTATATATGGGGATTGTATAATGTGTTGTGCTCACAGGATCATGGAAATTAAGCCAGTTAAAGCCCCTGGTTCTTGGGATATTGAGTGATTTAGTCTGGTTTTTAAAAATAAGGGTCAAGATTTTTACACTGAATTCCTTCCTAAGTTTGTTTAATTGCAGCCATTAGCTTTGACATGAGCCATAAGGGCTCTGCTGTGTTCTAGATCGACAATACTAAACCAGTGTTGAACACAGTTGACAATCTGACCTTACAGTCAAAAACTCCAGGACTTTATTGCTAAGCAGCATCACTGACCCACTTCTGAAGGAACCACTCGTGCACTGCAGGCAAGCTGTTCAAAGCCACCCAAATAAACACAGAAATGAAGCATTTGCTAATTAAAAACAAAAACTGGCATACAGAAAACCTTCCAGCTGAGCCAAGCTAGAACTTCTGAAAATGAAGTTCACTCTCATTAACACTGCTGGAGTTCAAGTCCCTTTGGGGCACTGGCTGCCAGTGGTTAACTGTAAGAATATTGCAAATTCCTACTTGCTGTGTTTCTCCTTGGTTTTAATTAAAGGAGATGGCTCTGTACCCTGGTCCTGAGTGCTGCTTCCCAGGCATGCCTGTTTCTTGCTAATGACATTTTTTCATTGAAACCCACATTGTACTGACTTGATTCTCAAGTGCCTGTGGATTCTGTGCAGCCTGTAGGGATCACCCCAATCATCAGCACAGCCCAGGTTAAACACTGATTAGCAGAAGTCACCTTGGGCCTTAAAAACCATGTGCAAAGTCCTTCTGAACCCTTTGGTAGTGCTGCTCCTCCTAAGATTTAAAGTTTGGTGCTTCACTACAGCTTCACTACAGCTTTTTTCCTGACTTCCATTTGCCTTACTAGTGACTGACCATCTGCATCTTGTCTTAGGAGACTGACAATTCCTGATGTATTAACTGGGTACCAGCAAGAGGCTGTGGCATTTACAGAAGCCAAGGGGTGTTCCTTTCCCTCCAGTGGGTATTGTCTCCCCTAAAAGCAGTTTTCCCCACACCTGTATGTATGGGTGCCATGCAGAGTCCAACCCACACCAGGTACAGATTTTAACAGCTACAGAGCTCCATGTGGTGGTGTATGTCAACAAGGATGCAATAACCATACATGAGAGTCAGCCTTTCTTCTCTTTCCTGCCTCTTTGGTCAAGGTAATTAAAGTGCTTCATGTCTTAGTGGAAACCTTTTGTGTTTTTTCCTCTTTGTTCCTTAAAACTTTAGGTACTTAGTGATGTTGGTTCTTTGTCTCAAGTGAGTCTGCAATACTGAAAATATTCTGGAACTGCAACTGTTTTTCATCAAATCAGCTAGTGCTTGAGATTAGGTTTTGTTTGTATAAGAATAGTCTGAGTCACTTTTAGGTGGTGTCTATTGCCTTCAACCTTGATATTTTTTCATCTCTAAAAAAATAACTGTTTATCCTTTTGGGGTAACTGCTGTTAAATTTTCTCCTTTCCTATACTGTGGTTCCTTGGTATATAAGCACACACTTCACTTGGCTGGCTTCACAAAATGAAAGTTCCTGTTGCAAAACATTATTTTAGGAACTTTTTGCTATCTTTTGTTATTTCTAAGCCTGAGATTGTCACACTAGATCCATGTACGTTTATTTTACTATTTACACCTATCACAGTACATTTATATGGAATACCATCACACAGACAAACCAGCTACTGACAGCTAATATAGATATATTAGATTCCACAAGGCTTAATCTGCATAGAGACCAGAAACACACTTAGTGGTGAAACACAGACAAGGATTTCTGTATTTCCCCTAATTTTAAATCCATTTTATATAGAATGTGATCTTCCTGCCACAAATACCTACTTCTGTCTGTATATTTGTCTTGTGGCCAATTTGTCTTGGGTGTCTTGTGTCTTCCTATGCTTTTTTATGGATAGTTTATATTTCTTGTGGTCACTAACTATAGTTATTACTTGTTTTAAAAATGGTTTCAATATTAGTTGAATTTTGTCTCCTGTTCTTCTCCCAGTAATCTCTCAGTGATGTGTGATTTCCTACTGCATGTAGCTTATAAAAATGGATAAAACCCTGGGTGAATATTTCTCTTACTTCATGGGAGGTGGAGATCTAAAACAGAAGTGACACAACCTTGGACTGCATCATCAATTTGCAGATTACTGTAGCTGTGCTTGCTAAAGCTTTGCCAGGGATTTATTTCCCCTGGTGCAAGCAATATTAATTTGACTTGAGTAATTTGGATATCATGTGGGATATAAAAATCTGAAGCTACTTGCAGCATCCTTGTCACTGATCTCATTCTTCAGGAAGAATTTGAAATGAAACTCTACAGCAAAGTAGTTGAACATCACACAAGTTTGGTATTTTGTATGCAACATCAGTTATCCTACAGTTGCTTCTTCTATCAGTTGTGCTATATATAGCATTGCTACTTGTGGCTTTTGTTATGAAAAGTAGCCAAAATAGGATAATTTGGCGATTTTTAAGTGCTGTTTATCACAGGGGGAGAAGTGTACAACACATTCTTATAAAGTTACAGCCTATTAAAATTGCTGTTTTACACCATGGTGGATAAAATATAGCCCCTTTTCATTCACCTGTATCATGGGTTTGTTTTTTGTTGACTCTACTGCTGATCTCTTCTGGTCCCTGGACAGCCACTATATAGATTTCTTTGTTTTTAGGCATGCGTGTTAGAGTGATCCATGCAACAGTGAAGAACCTGCCATTGTCCAGTCCATAATTACACTTGTGCCAGCTGCCCTTGCCTCCCAGCAGCATGCTGTTGGTTCCCCTCACCATCCAGTTCCACTCAAAGGAAACAGTGACAGACGAGCAGGGTAGGAAGCCCAGGGCTCTACATGATGTTGCACTGTGTGGCCCCACAACAATCTTTAATAATTGCCAACCCTGCCTTGGCAATGGTGGGCTTGCTTGGAGGAGGTTCTGCCTTCTTTTCTGCTGGGCTGCCTGCAACGTTCAAAACAGGACACCATTAGAACCAAGAGCTGCTCCAACTGTTTCTTCCCACTTCTGCTCTAAAGGGTGTAAACCTTTCACACCCTCTCTCCATCCACCCTGAGGTTTTCAGATGGGGTTTGAACAATACACTTTGGTGGTGACCTTGGTTTGAAACTGCTCAGGAAGTCTTATCTCTTCAGGGAAGGGTGTCAAGAGGAGCTAAATAATCCACACATCTCAAAGGGAGGGCAAACTTGCATCTGGTGCAAGGCAGGTGTTTCTTTTCACAGCCATGGGGTCAGATAATGGGTCCTTTCACAGTCATTTCACTGTTTAACTCCCAACAAGGAAAGGAGCTGAAGAACAAAAGTATTGCTGGAATTTATTCTCTCATCAGCTTGGATGTTGTAATTAAGAGAACAAGATAAAGGTAGGTTTTTATTTTTCAGGGTGAAAATAATCTTTTTATCTCTCAAGCCGCATTTAAAAGCAATGACAAAGTAAACTAACAAGGGATATGAGTCATGTTCCCTGTGACTAAGGGGGTATAAATAATTAGTGATGCATCTTAAAATGTCTCGTCTCAACCTTGTACTTGAACTTCACAGTCCCTCCAGTCCCTCTGGGAACTCCTGAGCAAGATCTTGATCTGTACAAAATGGCAGAACAGAATGTTTGATACAAACCTCTTCAGCTGGTGGACCAAAGTCCCTTTCTAAGAAGGGCACTGCTCTCACTTGACTCTCTGCCTGAGAGCTCATCTTGAGACAGGGCAAAATCAATCTGTGAACTTCTAGAGCTCCTGCTGTGGCTGTGACTGCTCTGTTTGAAAGCTGCAGCTAAAAGCTTCCAAGGGGTCATGCAATCCACTCAGTCTCTCAGAAACCAGTGTGTTTGCCTTCTGTGTACAAGTGATTTGGGTTGGGGTGATTCAAAAGCCTATTTCTGATGGTAATATGTAAGAAAATTTGGGTCAGCTGTGGAAGTTTGCAGTCTTTCCTCTAGTTTCCATCATGACTGCAGTAAAACAGGTGAACTTTCAGGTATTCAAGCATGGACCTGAAGAGGGTTTTTTCAGTTATTTTTGCAGAAACGAATACCAAAATCATTAATAAAAATCTAATTGCTTAGAAAAGCAGCTTGTGGCACTCTGCATACAAATATACTTTGCATATTTAAAACATACAGAGCAATTTTGAAGTGGCCATAAGTGACTGAAGTTCAGTTTTAAGGGGTAATTTGGTATCTGAAGTGGCCAGCAGTTGCTGACACCCTGTGCTGTTTCTAGGTGATCTAGCTAGCTTCACCTAGCTTTTGCCAGAGGCTGCTATGTGAAAATGCTCTTTTAATCAGTTGTCTTTGGAGTTTTTCTTTTTGTTCTTGCTTTTTTCTTAAGGATTAGGAACTCACTGGTAGGAGACTGTGTTGCTTTGTCTATGGGTTTTAACTTGGTGCGGAGGAACTCAGCCATCTCTCTGTCTTCTTCTTTTTCCCTGGTGGAAAGAAGGAAAAATAAATCAGAAATCACCATCCCATTTACAGTTTTCACTGTAAATGGGATGGTAAAAGCCAGGCAGTTAGGATCAAGTCACTAGTAAACAATTAACTTATTCACTATTTTTAGAAACATTTAATTTTGCTGCTTATTAAAAAGCAAAATATTTGCCTAAATGAAAACTGCTGCTGAGGCTTTTGCCATTTGCACACACGCTGAGAGCCCTGGGTTCACTTTAGCTCAGGCTGCTTGTCAGCTGCTGCCTTGGGCCAGCTCTCTTTGATCAGCTGCAGGACTGGCAAAAGCTTTGCTTCATCCTCTGCTTGCTTGCTTAGAATTTAAATGTGTTGGAGGAGATATTGTCATTTTGGATAAATGGATTGAATCTTTACTGCTGAAAGAGGGGGAAGTAAAAGCAAAACTGACTCTTTGTGGAGTGTTGATCTCAAACAAAAGATTGGATTTGGGTGCTGGAAGTGAACTTTTGAGGAAGACTACAACTTTCTTGGCAACTTTGGGCTAAACTACGGAGATGAAACCCTTCAAAACCTGCTCAGGTCTTAGGTAGGGCTGTACTGCTGAGTGCTTTTTAGCTGGTTTGGGGTTTTTTATTGTTGTTTGGGTTGTTTTGCTATGACAAGATGGGAATGTAGTAACCAAACTGACAATGTGAATAACTAAAAAAGGATTTTAGATGTCTACAAACATGTCCTTTGTAGAATTCCATTTCATGTCTACTTCTTATGACAAGAGAATTCCATGGTAGCAGCATAAATCCTTTTCTTTTTAATGGTAAATGCCCAGACTGTTTCTGATAGGAAAATAAGAGACCAAAGCTCACTGTTATTCATGAGATGACTGAACCATTAATGGGATAAAGAGCCACAGAATTAGAGTAATCTCATTTTAATGTTTTTCCTATGAAATGGGGAGGAGGCTTTTAACTTGGTAGGTTGTTTTGAAGGACCAATTCTCTCCCATTAATGTTGATTAAGGCTTTGTCACTTAATCTATTGTATTTTTAGGCCTGTGGAATGTCACTAAATAAGCTGTTGCTCTTGGTTCTTACCGTAATCTCTCCACCTCTGCATCATCTACAAGAAAATCTCTTTTTTGTACCAGTCGATGAATCTTCTGAATCAGTTCGTCCTCTCTTTGCTTCTCCATCTTTGTTTTTTCTTTTTCTGGTCAAAAACAGAGAAAAAAGTGTATTACTTTGGACTCTGGGGAGTGTGAGGGGGTGGTGTAGGACGCTGCAGATGTCTGAGAATCAACTGCTGATTGAAGTCAATGGTTTTCAGACCTGAGTCACCAAAACCCCAGCAAGCTGGGTCACTGCCTCTTTGCTCTCTTCACTTGCTGCTGTTGACTCTGATCAGCTTAATGGTCTCAAGGCTCTGTGGGGTTTGCCAAGCCTGCTTTTAATACTCAATTACTCTGCAAGGCATTGCCTGGAATTTTTTTAAGAGCTTTGGCAAGATGCTTTGTTAAAATCCAATGTACAAAGTCCATTTGACCTCAGGGGAAAAGAGATCACACCAAAAGGAACTATTTCTCTGTGTTTCAAGACAGCTTTGGCTGTTGAAAACAACACTTTTTTTGTACTCTGACAAGGCAGGTGAGCTGCAAATCCCCACAAATACCATCAATTGTAAAATGTAGAAAAAATAAATGCAAGTTTATTTTCCCTGTACGTCAAAAATCTGAGTAATTAATATATGTCCTTGTTAATTGGCCAGTCTGGAATGGCTAGGTTGTCTATAAACAACGATTTTTGTGGCATGAAAGATGTGCCTGTTGCAAACTAAAAGTCATAAGTGTTAGGGATTACAGAGCTGTCGTTTCAGGCTATAAAGCAAATGTATTTAAGACAGAACTCTTCAAACCTAGCAAGTGCAGCAGAGATGAGAAAGCCAGAGGCAAATCCAAGCTCACATATTTCTCCAAGAAGCTGAAAATTTTGATCAGCTATGAAGACACTTCGTATTAAATCAAGATTTTGGGGTTTGGGCAGTAGAACTGTGTTCAGAGAACTGCACAATTCAGTACAGTGAGAGCTGGGGGAAGAAGGGTGAGCTCCCTGCAGTCTGATGCACCTGAGCTGTGATGTCTGCTGATCTAAGTTATAAGACACTTTAAATAGCTAAATCAATCAGAAACTTGAAAACAGTCGGTTTTAGTACAGATTTTTAAAAAAAGAATGCTTAGAAGCTGCTGCTTTTTCTTGCTTTGTCTCTTATGGCAAAGAAGCAAGGACCCTCCTCACTTCCTAAGGTAGAAGCTACTTTCTACTTTCTGCCAATCTATCCTTTTCCTAAATTGAGATGTGCTCTCCCATTATATCCATCAGGAAACTGTCTACTAAAATATTAATTATGTGGCAAAATACTGCATATTCTGTGTACTAAAAGACTGATTCCATATCTACTGAAATTGGCCAAACTGCGTCTACTGAAAGCAAAGAGCAGTTCTCTTTAAAAATCTGTACTCTTACAGGAAAATTATGATAGAGGTCCTGTGAATTAATCCATTTCTGGAAAGTGTTTTTCTAGGTTATGCACTTGCTGTGTCAGCACTTAGTGCCAGCAGCTGCTTTGTCTCTGTTAAGACCAAGCTCCTGTGATCCTGCCTGGAGATGCTGCTGCTGGAACTTCACCCACTGGGTTCTGAAGTTTGCTGAGATTTGTGGAGTGCTAAGGAGAAACTGCTGTCTGTGGCTCTCTGCTTGAGGCCTTGAGACTGGAAAATCATTTCTAAAAGATTAAAAAAAAAAACCAAAAAACAGCAGAAACACCGAAAAAAGGAAAGCTGATTAACCCTATCTGTTAGTTAAAGACTGGACAGAAAAGCCTGCATATCAGAAAAGGGAGGCAAGGGGCATCATTCACAAGTGACTTTCTAGGATTTGTAATCCTTTCCATTTGAACAATGAACCACCAGTGTTATTATTAAAAATTTAAAATGTCACCTCTACTAAGAAGCATAAGGAAAGAAAAAGTAAGAAATATTATTAATCTATTTCTGTTAGGTGCAAAATGTGGCAAAGTTCTCACACAGCTAAGAGTGGGTGGTTTCAGAGTAGACCTCTTTGGTTTCCCATGGCACAAGTGACCTTCTCTCTCCTTTCTGAGGATGAAGTTGTCCTTCAAAGTTGCACAATAAAATGTGGGGAGGAAAAATGAGGATAACTAAAGGATAGTCAAAACTTGGACTTCATAGTTAAGCAGGAGCAAATTATTTCAGGGGGCTGGAGGCTGTGCAGTAAGAGGTGGTATAAATGACCTGCTGCAGTTGCTGAGTGTTTTGCAGGATCTGTCTATTTTTTTCTTGGACAAAGTAGGGCTGTTGTGGATCATCTAAAATGGCAAAGCTGTAGTGAAGTGAAAATTCCTCACTGATGGCAGCTGGAGTTTTGAGCCAAGCCAAGAACTGTCCACAACTCTGTCCCTCCTTCAAACAGTGAATTTGCTGAGATTTATGGCAAAACACAAACCAGTGTTTTGGACCTTGCCTTTTGTAGAAACCTGTTCTTCTTGATCCTAGAAGGTAGATTTAACTACAGCTGTGACAGTGGATTGGTGTAGCAAGGAAAAAAATCAATCACATTCACAGTGATGGTTATAAATTTTTCTCCCCTACCTCTTTTATCTCTGGTATCTCAGCACTTGTCTTTTCTACCTGACAATCTCTGTGCCACTTGGTTCCCTTGAGATTGCCAAGGGAGTGCACGAAATAAGGAATGTGCTCCTTGTTTGAGTGATATTTGCAGGGTTGCTGCCATGGGAGCAGTGAAATACAGCATGAAAAGAAATTCAGAGAGACAGAGATTAGAGATGGGCAGGGAAAAGGGAATTAAAAATAAGGACTAGAGGGAAGAGAGATGAAACTCCACCTTGTGGAAGGAGATTCTGATTGTTGGTGGGTGATGCACGGGTGGGGATGGGGTCAGGAACACATCCTGATACTGGATGGAGACAGCCATTACCTGGGATTGCTACCAAATTCTGCAGCTCTTGCTTAAGGTTCATAATGTCTTTGCACAGCTGGATGTCATCCATCCTGCAGAAACAGAAAAAGCATGGTCAGACATGCAAACTGCACTCTGTGTTGATGGAATTGGCCACATCTCATCTGAATATATGACCCTGGGCCTTGCCTGGGACCTGTCAGCCTGGGAGAGGATCCTGACACTCTGCATTCACCCAGCTTAACAGAGGGCAAAGGGTATTTAATACTGAATGCCCTTTGAGCCCTTGATTACTTGTCTTACTGGCTCTCATTTGTGTGTAGGCTCACACTGTCACTGGATAATTTCAGATGACTTTTACTTTCTTGAACATCAGAGAACATTCTGGAATGGGCACCTGTATCCAGGTGTGCCATATTGCACTTACTGCAGCAAGAGTTTTCTGTAGGGAAAGAGCAAGAATATCAGAGAGCCTGAGAAGGGGCAGCAGAGGGTGATGCATTATTTGGCACAGCCAGGGCAAGGTTTATATTCTACTATCAGCTTTCCTTGGGACTTCACTAATGATTCAGCTCTAACAGCAGAGATCTAGAAACTGTCATAATTTGGCATTTATCTATTTTTGAGTTTATGTGCCTTGGGTGAATGGCCTCCATGGTTGATGTTGAACGCTTCAAATCCTCGATATGTACAGAAAGTCCATTAATGTTAAGTCACAGAAGACAGCTTAAAAAAAAAAAAAATTAGCAGAAACTGGCACCTTCAGTTCTCATTGAAACTGCTGCTTCTCCTGAGAGCTGCCACGCTGAATCATTCCCCTGGAAGGTAGCAGCCTTCAGCATTAGCTTCTTGGCACGGGTCTCATTTCAGTGTCTCAGCCACAGTGGCAGCCAAGGCTCAGGTGTTGGCTCCAAGGGCAGCATCTGGGGCTTCCATTTTGAAATCACCCCCTGAAGAGCACTAACCCCAGCCTGTGTGATTAATTGTGCACTCTCAGCTTGGATCTCACCAACGCTCTCCTTGCCCACGGATCTCTGAGTTGTGTTTTCCACAATCCTGTGCCTGAGGGGTGGGTTGGCTGTTGCCTGAGCCCCTGAAGGCAGCTGAAGTGCCTCAGAGCCGGGGCTGTCACCGTGGCATTTCTGCAGAGCAAGGCTGAGGGATTCGAGTGTGTGTACGTGAGAGTGAGCCCCCAAAGGACAATGCAGCCAAATTATTGAATTAAGGGATGAGTGGAAAAAGTAGGTGTTTCTGGCACAAATAAGACTTTAATCACAACCCAAGAGCTTTTATTCTCCTTGCCGCCTCTGCAAAGGAGCACAGGTCTCTGCAGGGAGCTGCCCTTCAGCTGCTTTGCTCCTGTTACTAAAACATGTTGATCCTTCTATTATTTACTGCTTGGGTTAACTCCATCTTGTCTGTTCTACTAGTTTCACTGTGATATGACAGCTCTTCCTGCTGCCTTTTTACCCCTCTCCTCCCAAAATATGACTGTGGAACACCTCTCCTAATAATCCTTATTGCTTGACCTCTTTACCTTCTTTGTGTACCCCTGTCACTTCCACTGGGATCTGCTCTTTCACTGCCCACCTGTCTTGTAAGACTTGGCTTTATTGGGAAGATCAGCATGTTTGCCTCAGGACTAGTGCATGGTCCTTTGCTCTGTGTGTTTAGGACACTTGGAAGCAGAGATGTTTTTACTGATGAATATTTTTACTTAGGCTCCCCATATTACTCACACTCTTCACAAGCAAAGCCTGCTTTCCTCCTGAGATCCATCACACTGTATGGTGCTGAAATTACTTTTATCAATTAATCTTAAACGTTGTCCTCCCGGGAGAGTCAGTATTCCAAATGTGCTGGGAATTGAGCAAGCCTCACAGCTCCTTATCTATTCATTGTTCATGCACTTTGGGTGTCATCTTCATACATTTGGCTAAGATGACCATGCCTAACAAAAATGACAGTTTCTTGGCAAGAAATGTTCAATATTGAACTGCTGTATTCAAATGATATTGAGCTACACTCTCAACTACTGAATAGAACAGTGAGTTTCTACAAAAGAGATCTGTGTGATAGACAGAGAGGATTTTTTTTTTTTCTGATTCAGAGGATTTGGCTTCATTTTGAGAAGCTTTGAAATACACTAATTAAAATACTTTACTATATGAGTTTGGCTCCCTGCCCTCACTAAGGAACTCCAAAAAGCTAATGGCACTGCTCTTCTCTGAGGATTTTCAGGAATTTAAAATAGCAGCAGCATATACCAAGTGAGCAAGATCATTCATGTTCAGTAGTCCCTACAGTCCCTGTGCCTAATTTGTGGCAAAGGTACTGGCCACATGTTGCAACTTTTATTGCACTTTCTCCCCATTATTTTGGATTGGTTTTAATCTGACTGCAGAACAAGTATCTGGTACTCCACATATATTCTTAGCATCTCTTTTTCCAGAGACCTAAACTTTGTTCCTGCCTTGTAGCACACAGCAGAGAAGTAAATCTGTGGCCAAAGCCCTTTAGGTCTGTAACAGCTCTGTGACCACACAAATTCCAAATAGCCTAAGTCAGATGACCTCTCCAGAGTCCCAGTTTTGCAGGCTGGTGCATTGTGCTGATGGACAAAAACTGAACCATCTGCACCAATCCCCTAAAGCACATGGAACATCTTTCCTCCCATCTGTGTCAAACAGCCTTTGTGTTTCATCCATTCCACAGTGCTGATTAGGAAAAAAGTCATTAAAAAAAAAAAAAAGGTTAAATGATGAAAGGGAGGGCTGAAGGACATATGGGACCATGCCAAAGCTTCATCTATCTGACTTAATGAAAGCAGGATCTGTGGTTGCTTGTAACTATAAAGCACATCCCACATCTGCTAGCAAATCATCCTGGATGCAGGGTGACAGGTGCTGTCCTGGGCCAGAGTTGCCTTGTTGCCCTTGAAGAAAAGGGAAGAAGAGGAACTCCTGGAAAAGGAATTTCTTGGAAGGCCAAGAGAATCAGTCTGGTACTATGAACCTTCCTTTCTTTTTCCCCTTATGCTCTGGATGTTGGATGTGAGTAGTTACAGGAGTCCCAGAAGAAGTTAATGCTCCTTCTGGGAAAAAAAAAAAAAAAGATCAAATCCCAGTGTATTTCTCCTTTGGAAGCTGGATGGTCAGCAGGGTTTGACTGAGAGCATCTGGGCATTACTATCAGACCCAGACCTCTTTAGGAAGTAAGGGGCCTTCTGGAAATCTTAAGGAGAGCAGCAATCTGCAGAATATAGGAGAAAAAAATGCCTTTGCATCCCCTACCCTACAGAAGTTCTCTCTCTTCTCTGGAAGAGATGGTACATTCTTTCCAGTCCCTGTGAAAACACTTTTCAGATTGTAGAAAAAACATCAGTGAAGCAAACAGCAGTTACACTATGGCAGTTTTTCCTCCAGAGCTGAGCTTTAAATGTCTGCCCAGGAATCCTAAACACATGAGTTATGGGTATGAAAAACATTTCTCTGGTTAGGAGCCCAAATCCATTCCTGGAGTAATTGCAATAGTATTGAACCAGGGGTGAATTCTCAGAGTGCTTTTGTGTACTCCTGACACACTGTCTGCACTTCTGCTTTTCTCTTTCTTGATGGCTTATTGCAGACCCCCCTCTGAGTGCTTGGACATAGATATCACACCAGCACGTATTATTCTTTTCTCTCTTGGTACTTCAAGCTATATCATCACAACCTACAAGCAGACTCTTTGTTTGCCTGAAAGAAACAACAAAAAAACCCCAAACTTCATCATGAATAAACAGCATGAGCAGAAGATTTTCTAAACGTGACAAAATGACAGGAAAATAAGTGGGTCGGGAGCCTGCAGTGCTCTGGCACGGTGACTCAGCCCCATTACATGTTTCTGTGGTCCAGCTACCAGGGGAGAGTGCCCTGAGCACTGTCATTGCCACCCCATCCAGCAGAGGTGACAGCATGAGTCACTTCTGCTGTGCACCGTCTGCACCGAGGGGGAGCAGGGCATGCAAACAGGGCACAGCCTCAGAGCCTGTGCAAGATGATGGGAGGCAGGACTTGAACAAGAAACATTCTGTACCAGACACAAAAGAATTGTTTTGGTTTGTTTCAGTAGAAATTATTCCTCAGCAGCTGATTTTTTTTCTATCTTCTTTTCAGCAAAGGAAGAAAACCGAATTCCCCAGTGTAAGACCTAGGGGCCATCTAGAGACATGCACAGGAAAAAAGCAAAAATTAGAGTGAAAGCTCATAGAAAAATCACTAAACACCCTCCCCTAATGGTCGGCCTAAAAAAAGAGGTGGCCAACAAGACTGACAAGTACGTCATATTTGAGTGTAAAAACTATGAGTAACACCTACATAAACATCAAATATCATTTCCATTGATTTCAGGATGAGCAGAGCAGTTCAGTCTAGAGCGCTTCTGCCTTTGCTGAATGACTTTCAAAGCTGGAAATAGATCTGTGCTCCCTCTGGCATGTCTATAAGAGGAGGTCTGAGATTCCTTTGTTTTCTGTTATTGGATTAAAGTGCTTGAAGATAAAAAAGGAACGTAGACCAGGTTTGCTGTTTCCTTCCCTCTCTTCCAGGAGGGTCTGCAGGCACTTGGATTATTTTTAGTTTTGTTTTAATACATTCCTGCCCCAGGAGTAAAATGCTTGTAATTGTTGGAGTTTCTGAAGACTTTGATAGTGCCAGTCTAGGAGCTGGCCTGAGAATCAGGTGTCATGCTAAGTCACAAGCTGACATGGTTATGTAACTGAAGGTCTCCATGTAGGGATAAAAGGATCATCTCCTTGGTGGTGTCTCCAGTGGGCATGCTGAACCAGGCAAGAGCAACCAGTAGGGATGGAGAAATCTGGGGAATGGAAGTAAAGAGATGTGTAGAAATAAAGAGAATTGCTGTAGAGATGGGGATGATGTCAAGCCACAGATTGGAGGAACTTCAGTGGAGGCTGCCTTTGGGTACTGCAGGTGTTTGTGGCTTTGCCAAAGCTGTGGGGAATGTGTTCTTGGGACTACAAGAGCACAATAAATTTATAGAATCATGGAACTGTTAAGGTTGGAAAATGCCTTAAGACTATAGAGTTCACCAGTTACCTCAGCAGTGCCATCTTCACCACTGCACCACGTTCCCAAGTGCCACATGCCTTTTGAACACTTCCAGGGATGGTGACTCCACCACTGCCCTGGGCAGCCTGTTCCAATGCCTAATCACCCTTTCAGTCAAAAAAAAAAATCCAAATATCCAATCTAATCCTTTCCTGTGCAATTTGAGTCCATTTCCTCTTGCATTGTTGCTTGTTATGTGGGAGAAGAGACCGACCTCCACCTGATGCTCCTCTCCTATATTTGACTCCTTTTCGTCCCTGTCAGCTTGGCTTCCTTAGTTAAATCTTCTAATTATAAATCTGGGAGATCACAGGCAACATGTAATGAATACAGAGCACGTTGTTTGAGTCATGGTGTGTGTTTATCACATTGTTATTTAGCCCAGCACCTGGTGCTGCTGGGGCTGGAGGACACAGAGCTGGCAATTAAGGTAACAGATTGCTGACCAGCCTGCTTGGCAGGGCAGCTCACAAATCACAGGTCCTGTGATTAACTTGCACTATTAAAGTGTCAAACTTTTCTTGTTGAAAGTGCTCTCTGCTGGAGGAACAGTGCATAGAAGCTACTGAACCACAGCTTGCACAGTGATGTAACTCAGCTATTGTTTCAGAGAACTGAAGATGGCATTTGAAATTCTCAGTCCCAGAAGGGTCATATTTAAGGTATATTTCACATAAATTCAGGACAGTGTCTAGAAAGGCTGTCTGTTTTTCATTTTCACTGACATTGCTAAATTCTCTTGAGCTTGGCCATCTCCTCTGCCAGTTGCAAAGTTTTACTATGAATCAATAGTAACAAGAGGAGTTTTCCTGAAATTGCCCCACTGTGGAGGGGAATATTTCTCCATGTGGCAAAAATTGACTACGTTAATTTGTCAAAAAATGTTTAGACAGTAGAGAAGTCAGATTTAAATTCACAAGGATCAGCTCTTTGCAGCAGCATAGAGAAGATTCTATGGAAAAGCAGAGGGCCTGGTTCATTTAAACTACTCTGATAGTTCTATTTTTGGATATTAGGCACTGGAAGAAGGAAACTTGAGGTCTGGCTGTGCATTGTCTCCAGCAGAATCGATGATACATTTCCTTCTTCATTTGCCTTCATGTTTGACCTTTTCTTATTTTTAAAACCAGAAAAGCAACTATTTGTTATCACAGCTGAAAAGAATATAAAGGTTTCTGGTATAAAATTAAACACTGACAGTCCCTTCCAGGGCTTTTCAATTCACTGGTTACTCTCCTATTTAGAGAAGACAAATGAGAAGGACCAGTGGAATACCACAGGGCAAGAGGGACCCTTTATTACAGAACATCCTTGCCTAGAGGAAGCTCAGCTGCCCAAAAGGGGGCCCAGGATCTGTGAGTGCCACGTGTGCCTGGTGTGCTGGGGTGGTCTCAGGGGACAACCCACTGTACCTTCCACTCATGCAAACCAGAGCACAGGTAGCCAAGAACTGGGAAAGGAAAAACAGTTTGGGATAAAAGGTTACATCTGGAAATACAATGCTGAGTTTCTGCATTAAAAATGACAATGTTAAAGATCAAAGCTGCTTCCTCTTCTATTAACAGCATTTTGTGACAACCACAACACATATTCAACATAGAAAATGCTGTTTAAAGAAAATTCTCTATTAAAGAACTATTTTTCTAGCTGCCTGAAAGAGACAATGATGAAAATTTTTTCTAAGACAAAAACATCTCAACTACCAAGTTTACAGTTAATTAAATACTTTCTGAATGATATGTTTATCATTAGCCACCACTAAAAAATTCCTTTTCCTTTCTGAGTATTTTAATGCACCATTTTTACAACCACACACCTGAAAGCACAATGTTGTGTTTTCCTCTGGGGTTGGTGGTTTGCTGTCAAACAGGGCAAAGGAGATGGGTCTGCAGAGAGATCAAACTGAACTAAAGGCACTTTCCTTCCTCTTGGAGAGCTGATCTCTTACTTTTAGCTTAAAGTGCACAGTCCAGAACTTTGCAATTCTGCCCTGAACTCATCTTCTTGAGGCTTCCAGGCTTCCATGTGAGGAGCTGGGAGACTTGGCAGAGCTGGACCTTACAGGAGTTCCCACACTGGCATCCCTGGGGCTCCCAGACCCTTGGCAGTGCCCCAGAAATGCTGTCCCTAATCTCAGAGACCTCGAGCTTGGGCTGTCTGACAGCCTGCATTACAAATCCACGTCCTGCAGTTTCCTGGTTATTTCCTAAGGACTCTGGCTACTTGCAATGTGCTTGGGAGGCAAAGCTCAAGGGGGACACAGTCACAGCCACAACTTCACCCTGTCTTGCAGAAGAGCCTGTGCCACGCCAGGCTGTATCAGAGGGACAGCCATGGTGTCCCTCTCACAGCTGGGCTCGCTGCTTTTCCTTCTGGTGCCCTATCTTGTGAAGCTGACAACCTGACATTTGTAATTATTGAATAATATGTATCATCACACAACTGCCTCCATCTCTACAGCCTCCCCAAGTCCATCCTATGTTCCTAGAGCAAAAAACAATCAGGAAGAAAAAAAAGGAAGTAAATCACAATAAGTGATACTGTATTGTTAAGATTCCAGAACTGTGAAGGAGAAAAGATTTATTGCTCCTTTCCATGAAAAGACAGATCTTATCAGAAAACACTGACAACAACAACAGCTCTATTCATGAACAAAAAACTCATTTTGCTGGTCTTATTTATTTACACTGCAGTAACAGCAAGGTGCCAAACTCAGAGAAAAGTACCAGATGCTGAACACGTAAGTAAACAGTCCTAAGGGAATTCCCTGCTTCACCTTAGATGACAGAAAACAGTTAATGTGCAGTACAAATTTTAAAAGGGAGCAGCAAAAGTACCCAAGAAAGCAAAAGTCAGAGCACCTGCTTAGCAATAATATAAGCAGTGAGTTACCCTTGCTGTTCACACCTCTGAGAGCCCATCTCCTTCCACTCTCCCTCCCTCTCACCCTTCCCCAGGGTGATGCTCAGTGTGGGGCGCTGTTGCCATGAAGCCACTGAGAAATCAGAGTTGATGTCACCTTGGTGAGACACTTGTAAGAGTGTTAAAGTATTTGGTTCAAAAAGGAATTAAAATTTGAAATTAACTTTGTTGATACAAATACAGAAATTACTGCTGCCTCTTCTCAGCTGAGAATGGAACACTCCATGTACACATTTTTGTTGCACTTTGCAGCACTGCTTTCTGAGTTCAGCCAGTCATGAGACTGTTTGTTTCATAGCCCAGTTTGTGTCTATTAGATTTACTGCACTCATATTAAAACATGGGATTTCTAAGTTGGTTTATTTAAAGTTGTCCTCACCAAGGGAATTAACCTTCCACTTCAGCAGTTCTTGTGTACTTTGGTGTTGCTTCCCTTTGCAGTGGTTGCAATCAGCAGAGATACCTTTCTGTATTTAAAATACCAATGTGCTGTGCATGCTGCAAATGACACAGAAGTGAGACTCCTATCTGACCTCTGTGGATGCTGTTGTTCTTAAAAGGAATATGGACTTTACATTTTTCTCCATGAACTTGCCCTAAGTTTGAGATTCTACCATTATACTCAATACCCTCCAGAACGATGATAACTGACCCTCCCACCTCTAACTACTCCCAGCAGTGCATACATCAATATCACAGCAGGACAACAGAGATTTATGGAGTTTTGCAAACTGGGAGAAAGATGAAAGTTAAAAAGCCAAGTAAAGAAAAAGCCTGATTTGAAGCAAGGGAAAACAAACCAAACTGGGGATAAATTATGTACTCTGGACAGCTAATGAAGCTGTGGGACTGACTGCAAAGTCAAATTGCAGCAAACTTTTCTACATAAAAGGTCTGGTATTTCAAGTAAGCAAACATAATAGTGTCAAATGGTCTAAAATCCTGAATAGAACCATAGAGAATTTGGATGATGTAGATGTTATGAGCACTCTGGAGAAGAGGGAGTCATCTACTAATGTGTAGTGAGAGTGAACAGAGATAATGACCAGTTTTAATTCTGAGTCAGTGTGGAGGTGAATTTGGTCTCTTCACAGTGTTAGTTTAGTGATGTAATAACCACACAGACATTAAGCAAATACACCATTGTATTTATAGCATTTTTACAGATTAAAAAAAAGTTTACTGAGTAAAATGTTTTCAGTAATTGCCTAAAGCAACCTAATAGGGCTTTATGTTCAATATCTTCTATTCCCTATGCATTAAAAAACTGCCATTCAGTATCACCTACATGGCAGAAATAACCACCCCAAGACAGCTATCACAAGTGGAACTTCCACAGTTTAAGTTCAAGGTCATCCAATAAAGCTGGCTTCAAGCTTTGCTTTCCATCTGGAAAACCAGCAGTATCAGGCACTGGCAGATTTCCCACAGACTGTGTTTCATGATGACAGTGGATGGGTTTTATAAGAATTCCATGCCTTTCCACAGGAACAGGCAGTAACTGTTGGTGAGATGATCTCACCTTTACTAATAATATTTATTGAGTCCCAACATGCAAATGCATTTTAAAATGCATGAATTTTGCACTACAAATTACTTTGAAGTTCAGTTTTGATCTGCTCTGTATCACATAGAGGTCTGAGGGTTTGCTGCCTCTCCCTGTCAGCTAAACTGAGCTAACACATGCATCATCCATTTTTACAACTGTGTCATTCAGCACAGTAGATTTCCATGCCCCCAGCAATGCTAAACTGCCTCTGAAGCCAAACACATCCACAGCAGCAACACATTAAATGTGTGACAAAGAGGATGCTCCCCAAGCAGCTCCCTCAGCTTCTGGGTCTGTTATTTCACCAGGAAAGAAGGGAAAAAAAAAAAAAAAAAAAAAAAAAAAAAAAAAAAAAAAAAAAAAAAAAGGAGGTGGGACAGAAGAATTAGAGTGTGCATGTTCTGAAGTGGTGTCTGCCTTCCTCAACAGCACAGACAGATTGAACATTTACACTTTGACCCAAAACTCTTTTTATACAGAACGTTTTAAGAAAGGAGCTGAGAAGCGAAGGAGGGGGAATGCTGGCAGGATATAAACTGATGCTTTTCTGTACATATTGTCTCCTTCATATCAATATATGCTGAGTTCTCAGCTATTCTAAAAACAAACCAAGAAGAGCTGGAGACAGCATATGATGGCTTCAAGCTATATTTTCATTTCCTGGGCTGGCTGGAGACGGCCACAACAGCTCCTGGCATAATCTTATGAAATTTCATAGTATCAGTCTCATTGAAGGAGCAATGCTACAAACAGCCACAATTTCTACATAACCTGGACATATCCTGAGGAGGTCCATCCTGGGCACTAAGTAAGGCAGGGTCTTGAGACAAAAATAGGATTTGATAATGTAATTACAGATCAAAGCACAGTGCATCTGCTCTGCTGTGACTGAGGTTGCCTGAGCTAAAATACAATTGTGCAATATAAATTGTGGCATTACCTAATTGAGGAAGGCTTGATTTTATAATCTGAAAACTGTCTCCTTATAAACTTCAGGTAATTCTTCATAGCAAGCAGGTATTCAGCTAGAAGTGATGTGGATTTCCTGGGTATGAAGAGTACAGCTGCTTTCAGCTGCCCTCCTTTCTTCAGCTCATTTTGTTTTCTTTGTATTGATAAAAACAAGAATTATCAGAAAACTTGTCTCTAATAAAGTATATACTACAGGATGAACTATTTCACTGTAGTATATAGCAAATAGATAAGAGCTCATCTGCTTTCCTTGCTTTTCTAATCAAAAAATTTCAGGGGACTGGCTAAGAATAAGCTGTCACACATCTGATTTTACTGAGTTACATGTGGCAGAATTTAAAAAGCTGTGTTTTGCAATAAAATTATTAAAAATTTGAAAATCAGAGATATCAGTTGGAGTTTCTGTAGTGTGTATTTTTGCTTCCCTTCAGAGTTCCAGAAATGTGGTCTTACATTATGTTTAGTGCACCAGTAAGGAATCTCCACTTGTCTCTGCAAGGCAGAGGAAAAAGAGTGTACAAAGGACTGCAAAGTAGTACAAAAGAGTGAAAAATCACATGCATTGAAACTGTACAGATATTTATGGTCTTCATTTAAAGATTTTTGCTGTTTCATCCTTAAACAGGGTAAAACCTGTTTCCGCTGTTCTCACAGATGGTTTTTTCTCTATTTTGGGGAGGGTTTTTTTAATACAGTGATAGGCAGACTACAGAAATATCTGTGCTTGTCTGAGAGTGAATCCTTGCTCTGTCACTAAAAACCAGTACGTGCTGCTCTGTGGGACTGGGGACAGCACATCATTTGTGGGTATAGAGAGGCAGTGAAATGTTCTTAAAGATATCTTCTGAATTGTAAAGTTCAGTGTGGGTCCCTTCCAACCCAAACTGTTCTGTGACTCCATGTTATGCCAAGGACCCCCTCATGCAGAGTTTGTGCTGTTTGAAGGGATACTTGCTATACAAACCTCAGCTGAGGAACTGCCAGAAACAGCATCACCTTACTGATGATCTCATACACCAACAGGAACAGTTCTTCCTTGGGCACACACAAGTGTGAAAAATGCAAACCAGCTCCATGTGCACTGCACACTGCCTTGCTAGGGTTCTTTTTCAGTTTGGTAGGTGGGGCTTTCTTACTGGCTGATATGCTGACCTAGAGCAGTTCTTGGCCTAATGTCCTTATTTCATGGCTACCACATTTGCATCTTCTTCAAGGAAAATAGTAAATTCAATTATAGCATATTCCTTCCATGGATTGAACCTGACAGAGGAAAAGCTTGCTGTGGTTTCCATCAGCAGCAGGTCTAGCTTGCAGTGTTTTGTTCTCTTATTCTTGAGTGAGTATTTTTAAAGGCAGGGAAGAGCTGTGGCACCTGCTGGTGTGTGCAAGCAGAGCTGACAGGCTGTGTGTGCCTGTGACAGGAGGGAGCCAGGGGCACCCTGAGGGCTGGGGACACACTCTGAGCACAGCTACAGAGCACTGCTTGCTTGAAGCACAGCTACAGTGTACTTTCCTGCTTTAGGATCTGGCTGAATAAAAAGAATAAAAAGATCCTCAGACAGGCAGCAAGAAGAATGAACCATTACTTTAAAAAATGTAGCTGGAAATGTGAGCTGTGGCTGGATGTGCAAGTGGTACAGAATCGTTTCATCGTGTTCATGCTTTCATAGGAACTATAAAAAATCCCCAATTTAACCCAAGAGAATTTCTATTCTGTTGCTAACAGCATGAAAGGCAAAGAAGAGAATACAAACACACCACACAGTTTCTCTAATACTGTGTGTTTTATCCTTGTGCTATAATTAAAGGCAAAGCTAAAGCAGATGCAAGAACCAGAGAGATGTGGTTCTCATTACAGCTGCCCTGGCACTCCGTGGTCTGAGTGTGGGTGCAGTGCTGCTCGTTAGCAGTGTTCAAAGCTGAGGCTGCCCTAAACCTGGCTGAGGAGGCTCAGCTTCATGGGCTTGCTTGTATAGGTCATTCCCAGGGGAATTTAGTCCTGTCAGAAGAAATCAGTTACTGAAATTCATGACCTACATACAGACTTCTGGTCTCTGGATATTGGCAATTCATTACTTCAGAAATCAAATGGAAAAATTAAAAAAAATTGGCTACATATAAAGTCTTCCACAGTATGTCTGTGCATTAGAGTTTATGTAATTTGCCTAGTGAAACAGATACAAAACTTGGACCACTGAGGTAACCATGACTTGTGCTGTTAATCTCAGCAACAGGTCATTAAAATACATTTGTCACTAAAAGATGTTTGTCATTGAAGACAAATGTAGCCAAGCCCTTCTGTCAGTGTAAACTGTCCAGCAGGAGAGGCAGTAAAGAACAGGTGCTGCTGCATTACTTGGGTATCACTAGCAACATGCTTCTCTCTGGCCATTTCATTCAGTGGCATTAACAAACTGAATTTAACTGCCTCAAAGATTAATGAGCAGAGCCAGAATATTCTGCCACACAGCAGGGAGCAGCTGGGCTAGAAAGCTGTGTGAATGTCCCTGGAAAAGTGGTCATCTTGGTCTGCTGCTGCTGAAGGAAGGAGAGAGTCTGTGGCTGTGGCTCTTAGAAAAGAGAAACTGAGGCCAGCTCTGGCAGTGCCTGCCTCTGCCACCTGCCTGCTTTGCCAGCACCTTGGGCCCAGCCTCCTGGAGACTGCTGCTCAGAAGAGCTTTCCTGCCTGGGAGTGCTCCTGGGCAGCTCTAGGCAGCGTGTGAGGATGAGATCTAACCCAGGAGGAGAACAGTTGCACAGTGTGAATGTCAGTTCTATTCCCTTTTCAATAAGCAAGCTCTCCTGTGTTAAATCCCTTACTCAAACACCTGCCAGGCAATACAGAGTAAAGAGTGTGAGCATGGGGGAAATGAAAAGAACAGACTGGATACCAGAACAAACAGAGCAATTACTCTCATTCACTGGGGCAGTTTATTTCAGGGCTTTGTTTGATACAGAAAATGTCAAGAGAAGTGCAGGGTTCAATGATGAGGCTTCTTCCAGATTAAATTTATGTACAAACCAATAACCAAGTAGTTACTTGACTACCAGGAGCAGGAGTGACAAAACCTTTCCTGTTCACTTTATTTGTACCACTGTGGCATTACTAAAGGTCAGTGCCACTGTTACCACTCCTTATTCCAAAGGTGTCTAAGCAGTGATTCTGGGCAGAAGTCTTCTGGGGTAATACTCAAAGACAGCTGTCTGTGCTGTTTGTAGCACAGCTTCCAGCTTCTGGCAATGCAGTGAGGGCACTAAAATTAACCTCCAGTGTAAGGGTCAAAGTACCAGTCCCCATGAGCTGAAAGCCAGTGAGGTTTTTTGGGCTACTGAAGCTCATTAATACCAAGGGTCTGAGTTCAGCAGGTTTTAGAGCTACTGAAGTTCTTGGCCTGTTGTCTTGGCATTTGTTTCTGACCTGAGATACTCACAGACTAAGGACACTTCAAAATAATACACTTCTTATTAATAAGTTCTGATCTTCTAAATTTGATGATTTAGGAATATTAACCCTACTACCTTCACCATCAGAATTGGATTAATATTCATGAACCTTCACTGAGGCTCCTATGCCTGACCTTTTTGGAAATTTTAAAAATCCCTCTCGGAGTATTGCTATTTAATTTGATATATCAGAAAGTGTTTAGTGTTCATAACTTAATGGCTTCCATTTAACAAATGTCAAATCTTGGCTGCTATTAGTGCAGAACACAGTGTGCTCTCTTGTGACATGAACTGTCTAAGACCACTAATGAAGTAGGAATAAAGCCTGAATTAGGTTATACTGTGGAAGCTTCAAATCCCCTACCTGTTGATATTTTGTTCAGACAAATATCCTTGCCACAAAGGACTGAAATCAGGTAGGAAAAGATGCTCCATAGACATGTACTTCGCTAAAGTTTCCTTTTGTAAGGAAAAGAGATCCATTTAATGTATTCTGCAAATCGTGCTGAATAAAAAAAGGTTCTGAATAAAAAAAAGGCAATTTCCTTTGCAACTACAAAAATCATTTCCCAACGGCATTTTGTAAGTGCTCACCTAACTGGGATGCTCTTTATCTTTCTCCCTTTTAAAATGTCAAGCAGATAAAAGTCTTCTAAATACCATTCTTTCCTATTTTGATTAATTTTGCATAGTGTTTTCCCAGAAGGATTGATACTTACATAAACCTGAGTTCTGATTCTCTTCTGACTAAAACTTCCCGAAGTCTCTGGATCTTTGCCATCTCCAGCTCAATTTCCTCAGGCATCATTGTTGTTTCAGCCATTGAAATGATGTCAAGTTGATCTGTGTGTGAAAGCAGAGAAAATGAATTAAGCCAGTCAGACTGTCTTAATGGTGTTTTTCAGGAATGTAAATTAAATCACAGAGCTACCTAACTATGGAGTAATTAATTCAAGCAGTAAAAAATATTCTAGCTGAATGCTGTGCTGACTGGTTTCTCTATTGTTTTGCTTATTACCTGCAATGTAACCATTTAGAAGTGAAATACTCCCTAAGCCAGAGTGACAATCATTTTGTTAGTCAGGCTTGATCATTCCTCTGAGGAATCCCAACCCCACCATTCCTTTACCTGACATCACCACAAACTGACTGCTACAAAACCCTCTCAGAGCAATCACTTGCAGCTCCTACCTTGGTGCAAGCAACATAAACCCATGGATGTTTCTCACCTTTAACCCCCCTAACTCTCCATGCCATGAGCCAAAGCCCAGCCCCACCAAGAGGAGGCAAGGATGTGATCAGGAAGGATGCAGGACCTCATCCTGCAAGGGGCTCGGTGCCTCTCACAAGGGCATCAAAACTGGTTCAGGAGTCAAAAAGCACTTTGCAGTAATAACCTGGCAGCTGGTAAGGCCAGGGTGCTTCTGTGATTATTTCTGCATAATTGATGTATTACCTCTGTAACCCAGAGAGAAACAGGGCAGTGGACTGTGTTCCCTGAAGGTAAAGCAACCAATTTATATAAGATGGGTTTGGAAAAGGAGCTGCTTGACTGCTGGAAGACCCCATTCCAAGGGTTCATCACAGTTGGCCTTCATATTAAACAAGAATTTAGACACCAAAAAAAGGTTGGCTGCATATTTTGGTACTCAAATTGAAAGAGATTCCTAAAAGAAGGCTTGCTTCAGCTGTATTGATTTGAAAAAGGGAAAATAGAGAGGTCAAAATATACTCAGCATAATTATACAGAAAACAGCAGACAAAAAGCATAAGAAAATAAGCTGTTCAATTAATTAAGATTAGACAAATTCTGAAGTCCCTCATGACAGACTAAGTACAGCTGAGAAGAATTTCTGACAAAAACTTGGAGTAGGAATGAAACTACAAAATTTCAGCAAAGAGCCCCTGTATGAGCTTAGTTCATGGTTCTCCCAAAATGGAAGCAATGGAAAAACATTCTATACTATATAAACAAAATATATTTCCCTTGTATTTAAAAATAAATAAAATATTTTTGAAGTTATCCTGCTGGTATTATGTGCACGTTTTGACTTCATTTTTTAATGAAGAAAGTGGGGAAACAAATATAAAAAGTCACTTTTTTTTTCAAGATAACAGAATCTTGAGGAAAAAAAAAGTGAGACAGATTTTGAAATCTCTGTCATGAGAGATCAGCCATGTTTCAGTAGTTGTTTTAAAACTCAAATTGCAAAACTGGTCCATAAAGTAAGGCTGTCTTGTGTGTCTGAACACACAAATGCTGCCTGTACAAGATGGATTCCCCTGTTAGAAATCATTGTGTTTGCTGCAGTATATTTAGTTGATGTGTAGCCTAAATGTCATGAGGTTCTCACAGGCCCACCTCTCATTTTCACTGCTTGCCAGAAATATAAGCAGGAGATCGGAAGTTTAATTCATGATGCTACCATGAATTAAAGCAAATAATACTGGTAAATAGGAATATAAACCATAAATAAAATACATATACATACATATTATAAAATTAGCTCTCAAGAGCTCAGAAAACAGAAAAAAAAAAACCAAACAAAATACCCTCATTGACTTGCACTCTGCAGCTCTAGCTGTGCCTTGGTGTTACCCCTCGTGTGGGGTCAGCCTCCACCTTGTGATTTCAACAATTCAGGAACTAACAAGCCTTATGCCCCAGTGATGTGCTTAAACCAGCACAGGGATTAGTGTGACAGGCAGAAGTCTCCTCTGACCCCTTGCAGAACAGTCAGAGATTCTCCTTCACATCCCACTCAACGTGTGCTTGAACCAGAGACAATATTTTTGAAAGCGCTCCAACATTATGCAGTGTTTCCAAAAGAATCAAAAAATGCAAGCAAGGCAGCACAAGTTTGAAAGTGGAGGGAAATAAATACAGGGAGCATTAGACATCAGTTCACAGCTTGTGTGCAGGCTCAGAGGAGTGACTGAACAATGGGATGGAGCACAGGCGTGAGGACGCTGCCCCTGAAGAGGCCAGGTCAGCGTTCACACCCTCAGCACTGTGACCCTCACAAATCACCAGCCTCTCTGGGGCTCAGCTTCTCTTCCAACACTGTGGATAACCGGCCTACCTGGCAGCAGCTGGGCTGAAGGATAATTAATTATTTGTCATAAAATGGCTTGAGCTCCTGGGATGTGAGCCACTGGGGAAGATTATGTTAACATTATTGAGCCTTTAAGTAAAGCTCTAACTCTGTCCCAGTGAGCAATGACACCTCTAGTGCTTTGAGACATGATTCAGAACAGCTTCACACAGAAGTCTCTTACATTTTCAAAACAGAAAGAATGAACATTTCATTTTATTTAAAGCAGCTATGCAGTAGTCAACTGTTTTTCAGCACATATCGAGGTTTTTTTCTGGTAATGAGACAAAATTCATAAAGCAAAAGTGGAGACAACACTGAGATTAGTCACAGCCAGAGATAGGATGAAACTATTTTGTCTGTTCTGCTATCTTCAGGACAATTTTCAGTGACAAAGAAACAAGTAAAATGATATTGCTGCATGCACAAAAAGATATTAGCACAAAAATAATTACTATAGGGAAATAAAATTATCAAGCTATTACATATAGTGAGAGGGACTGAAGAGGCAGACCTGAAGTCATTTATGCATATTTTTGCTTCAATTTAAATGCAGACTAGTATAGTTAAACTGGGTATCAACTTGATAATCACACTTCATCCTCAGTGTGCCAGCCAGAAATAGAACAGTAGCCAGCTGTGTTTAAAAGCAACAAAAAAATAAATTGCCTAGTAAGTCAGTAAGTGCAAAGCAAAGTTTAAAAGAAGCCTGAATTGACACAATGGAAATGGGAGAACACCTTACACCTGCTGTCAATAGTCTCAAACCAATTGGTGAGGGATGCTGTAATTAATTACAGCAAAGATCCTGCTCTGTCACTGGGTGCCACACAGGGCTCCCTGTGCCCTGCAGACATTTAATTGTCATTTGGGGTTGTTATTCACACTGCACATGCCAGAGGCATGGGAAGGTGAGGCATATCAGTAACACAAAGGGTCCCAAATCCCTGCTGCAGGAACCCAAGCCAGTGGTAACTCATGTTCCTCTGGTGCCAGCAGGAGCTGAGCTGCAGGAACGCCTCGGGCACTCAGGTGACAGCAGCCTGCAGGCAGAAGAGCACAGGGAGGAGCTGCCTGGGGATGCACACCAAGAGTAGGGTCTGCTGGATCAGGGGTCTTCTCAGGACACTTCTCTGTTGCTGTTGCAGACCCAGTTCCTCAGCCCTCAGGAGCCATCCCAGCCCTTCAGCAGATGAGCTCCAGCACAGGGACAGGGTAATGGCCCAGCTCTCTGCCACTTCCCTTTTTCAGCTTTGTATGGGTGAGCCATCCTAAATGAGACTCTGTTTGTCCAGTCCATGACTGCTGAGAGCTTTTTAAAGGATGGTGGCACAGACCAGCTGTGTGACTTCTCTGATGCAGATACCACTCAGCAGCAAGCCTGCTGTTCAGCTCACTCAGTTATGGTGCTCCAGTTCAAAATTATTTGAAGTCATTGTTCTGGACTGGACTTAAATTGAGAAATTTGAGGCCTACTTCCACTCCTTTAAATTGACTAATAATAAGATAATCCTTGTTAAGAAAATGTTAATTGATAAGTTTTGTTCCAAATCTGGGTCAGCACTTTTGGGGCTAATAGAGCAGAGTGCAGCAAGTAAACTCTTAATGCTACTTCACATATCAAAACCAAGACTCTCAAGACCACTATTACTTGATAAGACAAAGCAGAAGTAAGCAGGAGGCCCAGGTCAGAAATTAAGAAAGAACCAGCTAGCGCCACATAAAAACAGCATGCTTGGTGGAAATTGAAATAGTTGCATATTGCAGAAAAATTAATTCAGTTTTAGTTCAAAATATTCTAGATAAAACTATGTTCATGTGAAAAGAATTAGATTATTCCTGTAGTTTGTCACTAGCATGTCACCTGGAGGCATGAATGGCTAGCCTTGCAGCCAGGCCTTTTACTATACCTTTTGTTGTTGCCTTAGAGCTGGTTTGGGGTTTTTTTTCTGTTTGATTTAATCCTTCTGGTGTAGGATGCAGTGGCCAATAACTAACCTGTGTAGGAAAAACTACATTTAATTGCTTATTTCTAATCTAGCATGCTGCAGCATTCTATTACTGTGAATCCTAACAATTGCTAAATTTGGCATGTGTGTGGCACGATATTTATTCAATGCTTTCTGATGGAATTACCATATAAATACAATACAAACAGCTGCAATGTGTTTTGTTCCTGGATTGCCTGAAAGGCTGCAGTCTTGTGCAATTTAAAATGGGTAGACTGGGGGAAAGGGAAAAAAGGGGCAGTACCAGTGTGGCAGTGAGCTGATTACTGTGGCAGTGAGCACATCCCACACTCTCTGTTCTCACTGCCTTGCTCACTTGGTTTGGACAGGGGTTGCAGTCTGGCTTTGGGAAACATCCCAAATGTCCTCATGCTGTTGCAGAATACAGCTCACAGTTCATTTCAGGGGTTCTTTCAGAAATGCTGCAATCTCTTCTTTTCCCTCCAGGCAATCTCCTCCCTCTGCTTGTCAATTTGTTCTCCTGTTTGATCTCTTGCACCAACAACAGGCTGGTGATGGCACCAAATTGGTGCTGCTGGTTGCATCAGGCCTCAGTGACCAGCTAACAGGCTGCACTGAGGCTGCTGAGTTGTAACACTGTGGAAAAGTATCTCCAAAGACAATAGGAGTGTGCAGAGGCTATTACTGGAGGAGCAAAAAGCAAATGTGCTACTCCAGGAACAGTCAGATGTGCAAAAGTTCTCACAATCACTTTGCTTCCACTGCTGTCAATGGCACTGAATGCTGGAGATACCACAGCTGAATTTTAATTCTAGCAGGAAGCTGATTTTTTTTTCTTCTTATTGTGCCAGTTATAATTTTTGAATCCTTATTGGTATTTCTCCATAAATGGAGCAACACATTTAAATTTTGGGATGTCTAGCATGTAGAGCCATGATCTGCACTTTGGGCTGACACAAGGAGCACATTCCCTTCACAGGAGGCCAGATGTGCTTTGTCCCTGCAAAGAGGGGTAGCTAAAACTTCCAGACAAAACTGTGTCTGCTGGAAAATACCAGAGAAGTGGCATTCACAGTATTTGGGGGATAAAACACTGGATTCAGTACATTAACTATAAAGTCAAAAAGAACCCCTCTGTGCAAAGACCCTTGTTTCCTTTCAGTGCGTGAGGATCCCAGAACAGCCTTGCATTTCTGGAAATGTTAAATTCCAAAAATAATCAGATTCAACTGCAATGCAGCTCCCAGATGCAAAGGGGGTGACCTTAGAACACTGAGATACTGGCTTATACCAGGCATCAAAGCTTCAAATATTTTTGCCAGACAGCAGGGCACCCAGAAATCCCAAAGGTGTTTTTTTCACATGCCCCACGTCTCAGCATAAACCTCTGAGCTGGCTGGGTCCCCTTACAGCTTGGCTTTGCAACAGGCAGCTGGCAGCTCTAGGGATCCTCTTTGGCAGGAAGGATCCAGAGATGCCTCCTGAAAGCTGATTAAACACCAGGATCTCTGGGAGTGTCATGGTCATCAAATACCCCTGCTTCTCAACTGCATTTGGAGAAGGAGAAAAAGAAGTGATTTATCTGATTGCTGGGGAACTGTGGTGCATCTTTGCTTCCAGCAAACCTGAAGCACAAAGCACTGGCCACCTGAGCTCTGTGCTGTGCTGGGTAAGGATCACTTATGTTCTGGGACAAACTGCTGCACTTGAGCAGCCCCTTGCATCTGGTCCATTCTGCAGCTCCTCAGGCAAGAGATCAGAATTTCATGTCTGGAGAGACACATATGATTAATTTGTTTCTCTATTCATCCACCTCTGCTCAATCAAAGCCCACAACAGATCATTCTGTTTGCCATATCATCTCCTCTCCAAGAACTATTAAATCATCTGCTGTGAGTGGTGATGGCTCTGTCCATCCTTCAGCTGTGGTCTGGGTGTAATAGCACAATTATAACATTGGGATTTATTTTGTCCAGGGTCATGAATACTTTCTTATTTTTTAATTATCACAGATTTACAGCCTAGATAGCTTCAAACATAAGTTTCTACTTCAAAAGTATTTCACCCACACTCTACCATATGACCCCATTTTAAAATTAGGTAAGCAGAGAATATAAAAAGCAACATTTGCAATTGCCCACTGCACTTCCAGAATCACTGTCCTGTCTGTTCCACATCTAAGAGCCTCTGGTTATAAAAACATTCTTTTAGTTGCTTATCCTGTACATTCTTGTTCTTATCTCCAAGCTTTGACCTTTTTTTTTTTATTATTTACCTTTGCAAGAAAGCCTGTTGGCAGCAGTCTATTCTTTCCCATTTCAGCCTTTTATATACTTGGTCTCACTGAGATTTCTCTTGAAATACAAATGCCAGATTCACAGTGTTGAATATTAACTGCTTCCTCTAACTCTGAAAGTCCTTTTGGTTCCTGTGGAATTATACTCAAAGAATGCACACAATGACTCCTGTCACATCTGATGGAAGTACCTGCAGTTGCCCACTGCCCAAATAAGATTCTCAGTTGTTTTACATCTTTTATACTGTACTTCTGTAGAACAAGTTGCATTGCACTGAATACAGCTGGTTTAAAAGCTGAGCATGAAAAGATCCCACTTTGAGTTTTCTCACTGAACTACATATCCCCAAGCAGAAATAGACAGTCAGTGATAAAAGTGATTGCTAATTAAGGATGGTCTTCAGTACTTTGCTAACTAGAAGTTTTACAGTTAAATGATGGTTCCAACTTTCTAATTTAGGGACAATTTTCTGCCCTTGCTCCCTATTTAAATATATATACCAGCACAAATCCATAATGATAAGATCCATAAAAATCTTGCCTTTTAAAAAAAGCATCAATTAAATTCTTGTTTGTTATCCTGTAAAATTTATAAGCAGTAATTATTCTTGGCTTTGTTTTTTTGTCAGTTTATGACAGTTTCAGTTTTCTAAGCGGGTAATTATTCAACCCTTTAATCTTACACTTCCCCCAGGAAAAAGATCTCTAGTCTTAAGAAACTGCTCTGTGCATAGAAAGTTTCAACTTGGTTGTAATGATATCCTGAAAAAAACAGTTCATCTGGCAAGAGTTGTTCATCCTGCCTTGACAATAAGGATCCTGTGAATCACCACCAGTTTGGAGTTCTTGTAGAAATTTAATGTCATGTATAGGTCTTAAAGTGATAGTCAGACTTCAATGAACCTCAAAATCTGTACTGCTATCCTATACTTGGGTAATAAATTCCATTTGTTCTACCTTGCACTTAAGATTTCAGCACTCTCATGACTTCTGATGCTGTCAGCCCTGTGGTACTCATCTGCTTGTGGTGCTGGAGACAGGTCCTGTGAAGAAGCTCAGGTATTGTGTATCTGCAGGCAGAGCAGGGCAGACTCAGGAAACAGAGAAGATTAATTTCACCATTATCTGGGGCTTTACTCATTAAAGTAGGATTTAGCTGTTTGAGGTCCAGTGTCCTCTGCAGTCAGACACTGCCCCTACAAAGACTGCAGACTCTTTCTCCATGCAGGAAGCCATAAGGATCCACCCTGTCAAATTAAACTATCCCTTCAACAGAGTGCTCCATCTCTGCTTTTGTGTTCCTCCCTCTGGTCCTAAGGGTGCTTGTGTGCTCAAGGAACTGACTCAGTACAGTGGGTCAATTTGCTAGTTAATTATCTGTAATTAGAATCAGTTCTAGCTGTAAATCTGTGTTTGACTTGGTGCTGGTTTGTACCAGTATCAGTGTGATTTTCATGGTGGTGTTTTCTACTACTGGAAGTTCTACTGGTGTTCTCTATTTTTATATGTCTTGTGACTCACAATACTCTTGTGACTCCCTGCTCTGGGAGGACTTTTCCTCAGTTGCCACCTCTCTTGTAGTAGTTTAAGAGCTAATATGAAACCGTATTTACAGATCAGGAAACAGTATTTCAGTACTCACAGCAATAAATGACTAAGAAGTCAGAACCTAATATTGAACTAAAGTTTCTTTGAAAAGATAAGATAAAAGCAGCTTCCTATTAAAATCTTTGCATGAACAATGAATAAAAGCTCCAGGCCTGATTTGATTATGCCACAATATTGTCATAAATACAGATTTTATTAGTGTGATAGAAATTTGCAGAAAGTGCTCCTGTTGTAAATAAATTCAGGATATGCAGAAGGATGTCCACTGAAATAAGTTACCTAATGACACTTACAGGTTGGATCTTGAAAACCCTTATGGGCTTTGACACTCCAATTACAGGGCTCAACCTTGCTCCTTTGAAGTCAATTCCAAGACTCTGTCTGGGCAATTTGCATGCCCCAGCCAATTTCCATTTACTCAGTGATAACAAGGCTGCACACATCTCTTCAGCTGGTTAGAGGGCAAATGCATAAAAATGAGGAAAACATAACCATGAAAACAGCAAACGGAGATGGAATTAATATCTCTTTATAAAAACCTTTTCAAACTCAAGTCCTATTGAATTAAAAAATCCCCAGACACATTATTCATGGAATCACACACAATTCTCCACTAGCTGAAACCAAATCCTCTGTTCTAATATCAGCTGCATCTCTGAGTTGAGGCAGTTTTCAAATATCCAGATTCTAAATTTGGCAGATATAACTTTTTTTTTCCTTATGGTGACTGTGATAAGGTCACAACAGCTCATGCCTTCAGAGGCAAGCTGGCCTGCAAATAACTGCTCAGTAGCCAGCTCAGGATCATCTCAGTATAGTTCCTATCACACATTAGACATAAATATTGAGCAGCACAGTGCCTCAGAAATCCTGACAGAGTGCAACAAGGATTTGCTCACATACAGAAATATTTCAGAGCCATTCCAGCACACTGGAAGGGAATCAGCATTATTGGTGCCACCATTTCAGAGCCCACGTCTCAGTGCCAGACCTGAGCCACAAACTCTCTTCAAGACATCTACAGTCCATTTGCAAAATAGCCTGTGGTATCTCATCCATTTCTGTTGTGCATAAAGAAGGATTAAGTGGGTTTGAGTGGGATTTAAAGAAAAGCTGTCCACATAATTAGGTCTGCAGAGAATTATGACAGACTTCACAAAGTACTATAATTGAATTGTGCGAGAACATTTTCCAGACTTCCTACTGTTATTTCCAATTTTAAATAAACACTAGTTTGGTTACCAGTACTGCATTCCTTGTTGCCAGATGCTCTGACAACAGGATTTTTCACACATTTGACTGGTGACTTTAGGTGAGGTGTGAAAGCAATTTCCCCAGACCACATTACAGGTCAGTCTGGAACTAAGCAACCTAATTTATCTTGCTGTAACTGAAACAACAAAGTGACATTTTTCCACCTCCTTCTAGATGTGCCACTGTGTATTTCATCAGGGATTCTCCTACTGACCTAACCAGATGGAAGGGTGCCACCATTATCCCAGCAGGACTAAAAGCAGAAACTTCCCCTAATGGTCTGTTCTTCTGCTTTCTCACTCTTCTCTCTGCCCCTACACACAGATAAACAAATAAATAAATCTCTGCATGTGAGACAAAACAGCTGATTTCTTGTGATATTGTTTCATATACCACATATCACAGACTTAGAGAAGATTTCTTAATTATATACCCAGTCTGGAATGTGTTCCATTCAAAATGCTGCCCAGAGAAATTCTCAGTACCAAGGCAATATGTGACCTCATACCTCATATATGAATTCACTCTGTTTTGCAAAAATCAATACAAATATAAATCCTTGGTGCAAAGAGGATCTCTTGGAGGTCTCCTCTATGAGAAGTCACCTTTCTAATGAGGTAGGTGTTAGAAAAAGGAGATTTTTTTCCATCTGAGCCAAAAATTTTATCTCAGTGTACCTCCACATTACAAAGCCTGAGATCAAGGTTTTTGACATATGCTGAACATACACTTCACCAAGAATTGGCCACTACAAATCCAACAGATCAGAATTCTGCATTTCTCAAGTTGAAATTCCCTACTTTTGAATTAAATATAAGCCTAAGAAGAGCTAGAAACAAATTTGTCTTTTAGTGAAATATTGGGATGCCACCAGCATGAAATCTGTTGGTTTCTTAAAATGAATTAAGCTAAATTGCTTCCTTTTTCCTTCCTCTTTTCTCCTCAGGTAATTTTTCCTATTTGATTCTCTGGCTTTACAATGAGAGTTTCCTATTTCATTTGGTGTTTATCTCCCCTGTTGCTATATGAAAACTTGCAACTATCAAAGAAAATAATATTGGCTCTATTCAGGAAGTGTTATCAGATAGAATGAACAGACAAAACACTCACTATAATCTGTCTCAAACCAATGTTCATTTAGCAAATTCTACAGGATTAAATAATGAATTTACCTTTTGTTTGCAGTTTTAAGCTCTATGTACTAATTCTTACATTTAATGGGAAATTATTTGTAAAAAGGAAAATATAAGCTCCATTTAATTATTTCCTCAGAACTCATTATGCAAAGTTAATGACCTTCTGGATTCAGTAAGCCTTTAGTGACGAATCTCATTTTTACAAACCTTTATCTGAATTGATTATCTTTGACCTAATTTTGTTGGTGCAGACTGGGGTATAAAACAATGCTCAAGTGCTGCTATAAACAGTTCATGCTATTTTATTTGCATCTGTTTGCACATTTTTCAGTTCATTTGCAATATTGATTCATTGAGAAAGATACACATCTCAAAACAGCCACCTCCCATGCTGTTTGTTTCTCTATTTGACTCACCAGCAAACACCTATTTATCCTAACCAGCATCTGATAATGCCCTGGGTTAGCCCACAAAAATGTCATTGCTATCCACTTGGCTAGCACACAGAAAACTCCCCACTGTTATTAGGTGAGGACTTTCCACAGGACCTAGAAACTGATGAGAATCCTGATCATTTGTTCCAGCAGACAGAAAATGGTTTCTAGCTTGGATATTTTGTCTTTCTACCAGTCCAGAAAGAGGAAACGTGGGAAAATTATTAAAAGGATATTTCATAAGATGAGATCCTGTTTCCCGCTCCTTGTATATTTTACTCCACTGCAAAGGGCAGTGGATGACCTCCCTGTAAGCACACAGATTACTGACTTCTAAGAAATGTCTCTCCTCCCTTGTGCAGAGTGAAGGCAAGTATGCTACAAGGGCAATATTTTCTCTGCTGTAAATACCTATATATGTGGAGGACTCACAGGAGACAGTTTTTTCTCTCTTGCAACACAGTGATGTAATACCCTCCCAGCATGAAAATAGTTACATCAGATTTACTCTGTTGTGGCTAACCACACAATTTCAAAACATATTCAGAACATTTCAATTTCAAAATAAAATTAAGTGCTATGATTTTCTCCACTACAAGAATATTTTTACAAAGATATTTTATATCCAGACTATTCTACATAAAAGGCAAACTCCATAAAATTTCTCTGCAACTACTGAGGAAAAAACTCACATCAGCTACTAAGAAATGACTGCAACAAAATAAAAGTAGGAAGATGCTTGAAAAAAATGCTTTGCCTGACTAAGATTGATGTTGGAAGAGCTCTTGTACATGCTCTTTGTTTCTGATAGGGAAGTATCCTGAAATTTCAGCTCCCTTGCAGGATATCTTTGCTGAACAGACACGACTTGGACCACACAAGCTGAGAATGCTTTTTATGCATTAGGTGAGCTCTGTCCAGCCCTCAGATCCCTGCAGCTTTCCATGCACAAACCCTGGAGCAGGAGAGCTGTGCTTTGAGTCATAGCTGTATTTGTTTCTTTGAATGAACACAGGAGATGAGGCAGAAAGCTGCAGTAAAGACAGGAGGAATCAAGGGGAGGGATGAATTAAACTCAGTCATTCTAGCACACTGTGCCTGTATACCAAAGACAGGATTGAACATAGTGGAAAATGCTGCTGGAGCCAGTACAAGAGCTGGCACCCATCCTGATCAGGGAGTATATGGAAATAGTTTCATAACGTGTAAACCTTGAAATAGGCCTTAATATTCCCCTCCTCCCCAAATTATTGTCCTAGTACCACTGTAACATCCCTCATGACTACTTTTTTCACTTTATCAACAAAGAAATAAAAAGGACCACACTGGTCACTGACTGCCTCCAGGAACCTCAGTGCTTCTCACACCACGAGCACCAGTCATTTGTCCTCGCTCCAGTGACCTCCAGTGCCTCAGAGGCAGGGAAAATAACATCCAGAAATCAAACTGCATTAGTTACCTCTTTTCAGAGGTCTGATTTGTGAGAACAGGCACTAGCTTTCCTAGTAGCTCTCCAATTATTTAAAGAGAATGCAAAAGCATCAAGAGTTGCAAGTCCCAAAGTACCCAGCTCTTGGTATCTGTTTATTAATGCTTTCACACAGGATGGGGGGTGTGCAGGACAGAGGAACAGACCAAGAGCTAAAAATAATATTTTATTTTTCAAAATGAACCTGTGTCAGACGAAAACTTGCTTGACATTTAAATAAAGCATCATGCTGACAATGCAGTTGCTATTGGATTTTCATAGTCCTTTCACCTTCTCCCATGATGCTATGAATTGAAAATACAACCTTGTGCACTTTGAACAGAAGTTTGTCCTTCAGAGAACGAGGAGAACATACAGCTGTGTGCAGCCTGGTGGGGAAGTTTGCACAGTGGATGTGATCTGACAGCTCTTTCTATGAAAAAATGGATCCAAAGCAGGACACAAAAAAATGAGGGAAAATTGCCTTTGAAGGTCGACCCAGAAGCCCTCATTGTCAGCTTTATTCAGTGGCACTGGGTTAGAGCTTTATCTGTAAGGAGCTATTTTAGTCTGGCTCAGGAAAGCTGCCAGGAGTCAGGAAGGCTCTGGAAGGGGGTTCTGTGCCCAGCCCTGCCCAGCCCTGCAGGAGGCTGAGCACTACCAGGAGGCTGGAAATAGAAACTGGAACAGTTCCTTGCTGTGGTAGGTGCCTTCCCTCCTGTGGAGCTGCCACTGAAATCATTGCACATTCCCATCTGCAGCAAGACCAAGCCTAAGCCACACCAAGGACAGCAATTCATGCTACATCACTTCATTTTATGTCATGGAGATTTAAAAAGCGGTATTAAGAGACACATATTACTTGTTCATTTACTTCTGTCATTTTGCTCAGTGGTCAAAGGAAACAGCCTGTGGATTTCCATTTTATTCCTCACCAGAGTCAGATTCTGATCCTGTAACACTAACAAAAAGCTTCAGCATTTATGTTTCAAATGCTGTAACAGTGCCAGCTACAGCTGATATTCAGGGATTTAAAACTTATTTAGTTCGGTATTTTTTAAAGACTTTTTCTGTCTTCATTAACTTTAATTCCAAAACACAAAGTCAACAAAATGTTCACCCTCAAAGAGTTCTGTAAAACCTCTTCAGGAATAAATATATGAGCATCAGTTGATAAAGAGCAGCATGTGTGCAAGTGAAATAATAGCAAAATGGCCACTGACATTTCAAGATTTCACATCTTTGGGACATTCTCCTATGAAATTATCTGACCAGAGCGCTTGTTTCTCTGTCTCTCCCCACTCTGTGATGTGATTCTCTAAGAACACAGGTTTCTAACAGTGATCCAAACATCTTACCAGCAGTTGGTAGGTAATTTTAGGTAACCTTAAAATCACTGGGTAATTATTATAGACATACAAGTCCAATCCATTCTGGTACAGAGAACTGCTTCAGACAGTAAAGAAACTGGTTCACGTAACAGATTCCCAGTCCAGCAAGTAAATAAATATTGAGAAAATGCTCCTTGGAAGCAAAGGGAAAAAAGGTGTTTCTCATTTGATGGGACAAGTAATTTTTGTTGCTATTCTTAAGGCCATGGGCATACAATGTGTACAGTGTGCCAGCAGAGTGGGAGGTCAGGCAGCAGAGAATCATACTGGGATCTTGTTCTCCAGTGTATGAGGCACACAATATCTGCAGGGAGCCACGGGCAAAAGCTGTGTCCTTTCTTAAAGATCAAACAGCCAGAACCAGAAGAGCCAAAACCATCTGGTTCTTTCTCAGTGAGTTCTGAGGTGAAACAGCACAGGGCTCTTCAACTCACACAAATTATGACAGCTGGCAAAAAAATGTTTTGTACTTGCCTTTCGTCTGTGGATGTGGAGTCATTCTCTAGCAAGCTCTGTTTTCACCAAAGAAATTGCTTTTGCATACTGACTTTTAATTCATTTTTCTTTAAACACATTAATATTTTTTTTCCTCACAATTGGCACTGGGCAGCTACGAGTTTGAGCTGACTGAGGTCTCAGAGGTGAAGAAATTAGGGCAATTCAAGCAAAGTCTTATCTATATTTGAGACAAATCGATAGCTGGATGTCATCTTCACTTTGCATATGAGAAGGAAAGAAATTTCATAATCTCAGGATGTTTCACCCCTCGCCAAGGCAGAGACAAATGGATCTTGATTTTACTGGCTTTCAAAACACCATGGCTTGCCCTTCCCTATCACATCCCACACACTGTCTATGTCACAGAGAACTATCAGCCTGAAGGAAAATGTGTGCCTCAGAACCAGCCAAACTGCAGGAACTTCAATCCCCTCCCAGGCACAGTGCCCAGAGGAAGCTGTATGGGAATCCATGGTAGAGGAGGAGAGGAGAGAAACTACAGATTGGATAAAGGAGGTGGGGACATAAACGCATAACTGAATTTCTGTGACTTTCTCTTGTGTGAAAAGGATAATTTGAGGAGCAACCCCTGGCCTTAGGGACTCCAATGCATTTCCTAATGATTCCCTGCTCAGAGAGAGGGAGATTGAAGTGCCATTACCCTGCCAGTGCAAATGGTTCTCTAGGGAGCAAATGCTCATCCCTGCTTGCCACAGGGCAAGTGAGGGCAGAGAGACCAAACCCATGAGGCAGCCTGACACAGATTGCCAGGAGAGTCCTCAGGGGAGTGACACAGCTCCCAGATTCCCTCCCCAGAGTGTTCTGAAGAGGATCAAGGTGAACAGGGCTCCAGGAGATGAAGGCACAGAGTCCAGTCCAGTTTTGCTTTGACTGAAATCAGTGAGGAAATTTCCATTCATGCCAATGAAGTCAGGACTGTGTCTTGTGCATCCAAGAAAGTGTCAATCAGGCTTCTCCATCCTTTCACAGGGAGGTCAGGTCACTGTCTTGCTCTTTCGGCTTCAATACCAAAAACTAAAACTCACTTTGGCCTCCTGGACTGAAAGGATATAAGTGGTAGAAATGACTGTTGATTCCTTTCCTGGTTTTGGAGTTGTTTTCTACAAAAGATGAACAAATCTGTTAAATCACTTTGTAGTGAGCTCTTTCGTTCTGATTTTACCAGAATATGAAAAAACCCAAATGTGTTTGTAAAAAAAAAAATTAAAACCCCTAATCACTGAAGGTTTGGGTGGTGGAAGGATTCAGGGCAATAAAAAGATCCTTAAATACTGCTGGTATTCTTACAATAAAAAATTACCTCTTGAATTTTGGTATTGTTTGCAATCATTAGGCTTTTGCAATGAGCAGCTTGAGTCACTGGAAATCATTCATCCTCATTCAGTGATAAACTCTCTTAAAATTATTTTCTCAGATACTTTGCCCTTTATGAGCTGACAAAATGTTGATAGTTCATGTTTCATTGCTGATCCTGAAGGGCAACTAACATAATTTATCCAAGGGTGCTTCTCCTGATTTCTCATAGTTTGCCCTCCAAGCATACATTTTTCATTTCTGAGTTTTGAATCCATTTATAATGTGCCTTTTAAGTAGGCAGACAGCAGAACATGTTTCATGGAAATAAATCAGCATTATTTATTGTCTCTGGGTCTATTTTACTAAGTAAGATTTCTATGAAAATGGAACATATTTGGCTACAGAAGAAAAGCCCTCTGAGAATAAGGATTAAAGAGTGCTGAGTTCCAAACTTTCTTGTGCTCAGTAAATGCAAGAAAACTCTAGAAACCTCACACACAATACACAGTACTTTGCAATGCATGCCCAATCCCAAATATAAGTTCTTATTCCTGTTTTATAACGCACCCTTGAGGCAGACATACACACATTCTCACAAGTGGTTTCTCTGATGAAAAAACATGCCATGCAACAAGACATCAGTTATCAAACACAGTAAAAAAAATTACTCAGACTGAGTCCATAATCCCACAGGCTACAAACAGCAAGGACGATTTGTGTAGTTCAAAGTGTCCTACTTTCCAAATCTAATGCATTTTTTTTCTGTAAAATATGTTTAAAGGAAATGAGAAAATTCATGAGCAACTTTCCCAAATAAGACACTTTAGGTTCATCTATGACATTTTCAGCAATTATTGTTGACACTGGTTTGCCTATAAACACAGCATTACATGTTAAGTGTTCATTTCCTGCTTGGCTCACACAGTTTTGGAAGTCATTAACCCTCAGATTTATGAGTGTCTCAGGTGAGAGAAATGTCTTTGCTGAGACATGTGAGCAGATACAGCACAAAGATCTTGATCCATAATAACCAACATGTTTTTTGCAAAATAGCCCCTATCCAGAATTACACAGAACCACAGAATGGGTCAGGTTGGAAGGGACCACAGTGGCTCATCTGCTCCCACTTCCCTGCTCAGGCAGGGTCATTCCAGAGCACGCAGCACAGGATTGTGTCCAGACTGCTCTGGAGTATCTCCAGCCATGGAGACTCCACAGCCTCTCTGGACAATCTGTCCCAGTGCTCACAGGGAAGAAGTTCTTCCTCGTATTCAGGTGGAACTTCCTGGGCATCAGTTCCTGCCCGTTCCTCCTGTCCCATTGCTGGGCCCCAGGGAGCAGAGCCCGCTCCCTGCTCACGCTGACAGACATGGATGGTGTCCCCTCTCCTCTGGAGACTGAACAGCCCCAGCTCCCTCAGCCTTTCCTTGTTCCTCTCAGCCCATTTGGCTGTGATTAGATCGGGATGGATTTGGTTGTCCAGAACCCTGGGACAAGTTAGGCAGTAAATAAGCTGCACTTTTTTGTTAAGAAACCCTGGACACACATAGCCAGACAAAAATAGTGAAGGAAGGGAAAAACTCATGAAATATGGTAGGGAGACTATGGGAACTAGGGTGGCCCATTAACTGATTTATTTCTGTTCTGTGGCCCTGAGACACCCACATAAAGTATCACCTGGAAGAAGCTGCTTTAAGAGTCATAGTTCCCTGCACTGTTGACCAATATTTTAGTGGGAATGCATTCTGAGGCACTAAAATATTTCCAGTTCTCCCTTTTTCTTCTTTCTCTGTCTCAGTAGCTGCCTGGAGCAACCAGCTGTGGGAGGAGGAATTAGAAAAATGAGACAATGTGTATAATAGTATAAACTGGATTAGTCTCACTCTGTCAGTCATTCTCTGGGCTCTTTGGGAAGTAAATGGAAACCCAAGTTACAGCCTTCCTTCATGAACTACAGGGGATGCAGCAATGACCTGGTGGAGGTTATTAAATGGTACATTTTAGGTACACACTGCTAGCCAAAATCACCATTGACTTAGAAAAACACTAAGCTGTGTAGGAGAATTTCAGAGCCATCTGACTGCCATCAAAGCAGATAAGTTTTACAACTGTTCTATAGAAAACAGCCTCAACCCTTTCTAGAAAACCCTTTCTGATTTTCAGTGTGGGAGCTCTGTCTTGGTTCCACAGACCAGACACGTCTGCTTTTTCTCCTGAAGTACAATACAAATACTCTAACATTAAAAATAATGAACAAGGTAATAATCTAGAACTGGCAGCATCCTTCAAATCCGTTGTCTTTGCTGATGACAATATTTTGTCTGTTTTGTTTTTTTTTTTAAGTCTAGGGCTCACTATTAACGTTTTATTGCCACTTTCAATTTTTTGGTCACTCTCTTTTCAAAAATTTTACACCTCTGTAAAATCCAAAACTGTTGTGGGTTTGGGGGTTTTTTTAATGGAGACATGGAAAGAATATCAATTACACTCTCTGTTTGAAGCCCATGTTCAGACCTTCACAAAGCTACCTTTCTTGCTGTTTCTATAAAAAGAAGCATAACTGTGTATATCCTTCAGTTAGCCTCTTTCCCACCTATTTAATAGATGACCTGAATAAGCCTAATTTCTTCTGTGTCTTTTATTGCCTGTAATAGGTACAATTAACAACTATGGAGAATTTACAGTAACACAAAGGCATGACTGTGAAGGAACAGCAGTGATGGTTGGGGCATATAAATTCCTTTTTGTGCCTCTAAAACTTTATTTTTCTTTCTTTTTTTCTTTCTTTTCTAAACCAAAGTGGAAACATGATAAGCTTGGGGAACAGTGTTATGAGAATATGATAGGCAGGGTCATACTGCATCCCTGACTGACTGGGGAGGTGTTGAAGTAACAGGAAGTTTTTATGCAAAGCACCAACATGGGTTTGTGGATGTCTGTGCTGTATGGTGGGGTATTATGAAAGAAGGCCCAAACGTATTTATTTGAATATTTAACTAACAGATGACAGAAACAAAATATTAAATAGCCCATGTTTTCAGTGCTCAGCAGCAGAGCATGTAAATACAAACAAGAGTCTTTCTGGCTAACAAGCTTAGAAAGGTTTTGAAGACAAAATGAATATGGTAAAAAGTTCTCACATGTATCAGCCTAGTATCTCAGTGAACCTGGGACCTGTTCTACCTTTCTGCTGTTGGAACAAATCAGAGTGGTCTCAGAACTAGATTCACCCCACTGGTGCTGCTCTGGAGGGCTCTCACAGTTCCTTGCCAGGACAGAACCTGTGCTACAACACTCACAGCAAGAAGGGAGGGCGAGCAAAGCCACCTGTGAAGGCTTCATGCTGCTACTGAATCTCATGATGGGAATCTCCAGCTGCTTTAGCACTGAGCTGTAAAAGGGCCCCTTTCCCCCATTCTCCACTTCATATTCCAGAACAGTCAAAAAGGTGGATCTCTGCAATACAGGAGTGCAGCAGCTCACCTCCAATGCTGAGTTATCTTCCAAATGAAAACAATAAACAAGTTTCATGGTGCACTAAATTGCATCAAAACATAACCTTTGCATTTTTTTGGCATTTCTGCTTCCTTACACTGACTCAAGCTGGAGGATTCATGGTGAATTTTGCATTTAGTTCCAGCCCTCAGACAAACTGCAAGGGGACAAAAAGCTCAGCAGAAACGTATCTGAGAAGTGCAGTGTCCAAAATGATGGTGAAAAACTGCTTTGTTTCTCTGTGGCTCTTTGCCTGGCGTGTGTGCAGTTATTTAATCAGGGCATTATGAGCCTCTGCCAACGGCAAGACAGATGATTCTAAATGAAGCTGTGCACTCAGTAATAAAGACTGACCAAAGTGCTCAAGTGTTCTGCTTCAGAGCAGGCTCCCCAAGACTATGTTGTAAAAATCATTAACTGGGAAGGCTGTAACCACGTTGTTATTATTCTAGAAGCCTGACAATTCATAAGCTTGTCTTTTACATGCATGCACTAGAAAACAGATGAGTTGCCCTGTACATAGTAAACCACCATTTTTAGTGTTCTCTAGTCCTTGGAAATTCCCTCCTGTATGTGAAGAGAAAGGCTACAGGGACTTGTTAAAGAGACATCTTTAAACAATCTGCTTCCTATTTCACTTGCAGAGCCACAGGAGATCCTGACACAGTCAGGGCATCAGATCCTCAGCTGCTCAGACCCAGCTTAACTCCACAGATAACCTGGCTGAAAGGGGCCATTGTAGGGTAGAAATATGCATGATGTGCATTCCATTGCTGTGAAGTAACTCAGCTCCGTTTATGACCAATACCCAGCAATGCTTTCAGTACCACGGATAGAGGAGTTAGCACAGAGCTCCCTTTCCGTCTGACACATTGAAGAGAAACTGCCCGACTTCCATGACGTTCGTTCTCCCTGTAAAGGACATGATCAAGATGTGCATTCTCTTGTGATAAGACTGCCCTCACATCACCAGGCAGTGACAGGGAGCAGCACCCTGTTGTTCAGTGCTGTACAGATACACAAGTTCTGCCTCCAAAAGCATCCTGATTTAATACAACAAATCCTCAGAGTAAAATGGGGAAATTCATATGCAGGAATAAACTTCTGCTTTTATTAATACTCTTACCAAGCATTTCGTATTTCAAACAACATGCAAATATCGAAGGCTAATTACTAACATCAGTAAAAAAGGGGACGACAGTTTTTCAGCTCCTTCACAGAGAGTCTGGCGACCACTGTCATCATGCCATGCAATTTAGGATGACTGTAAGGAAGCATTACAGTAAATAGTAAGATCTATTTATTTTAAATGATTGCAAAAGTGTGACCAGAAGTCAGTGTTGGTATTTAAATAGGAAAGACATGAATCTTTCCTATTTAATCAGGAAATAAGGCAGGAATCATCTAAACCAGATACTATAAATAGCATTTTCCACAGTAGTTAAAGAAAGCTGAAGCCTAAGAGCAAACAAAAGAAATCAATTATTCAAATATATAATATAATAATTTTCTGCTTTTCAAAGAACAGATCATGGTCTCTAGATTAATTCCTATTCCTACCTAAATTGTTATACACAGATAAATATTCTCATTAAACAGAAAGCAGTGTGTAGAAGGGCAGCTCAGAGCAGAGGCAGGGTGCACACCTGGACATTGGATCCTAGTCCTGCCAACAGCCCGCTCTGGTGCTGGGTATCAAGCTGTGATTTGGGTGGCAGTTCAAGGCTGAGCACATATTTTTAAGCAGGTCAATCTCCCTCTCAGCCTGCACACTGCTCTTTGCCTGACAGACCACCTTTTGTCCAAAGCTTGCAAGACATAACCTTTCCTGGCACCTCAGGATACCAGTTTTTATTATTATTATTACAAGTGCTGCACTGCACTCAGCTCCCGCGTGCTGGAATAAAACCAGACACGGTTATGAGAACAAGAAAAGCACGTCTGTGTCATGCCAGAGAACCTGCAAAACTGTTGCATGTGTCTGACTCAACCAACTCAGTCAACAGTGATTTCAGTCTCCAATTCCATTTTAGAAAGTGTGGAGTTTCTCAGTCCTGAATCTGTGCCAGGCACTGCAACAAAACCAACCCTGCAACTGAAGCATCAGTCAGAGAATTACAGCCTGTCATCAGCATATGGTAGACAATAACATAGCCATGAGAAACCGAAGCTAGAGGTGAAGAATCATTCCAGAACACAGCACTCTCTGAAAAGTAAACACAGCAGATGCACTGGCTAAAATCTGCTACCAAGGTGCTGCAAAGCCATGCCACGTTTAAAAGAATCCAGGTGAGACTTCCCAATGTGTATCAAAAGATGGGTGGGGAACCAAGGATATCAGCAACCCCAGTACCAGCAAAGCTGAAGGTGTCACAACACAGACCACACAAAGCTGCTATTTCTGTGGCCGAATCAAACACTTGATGAAACTTAGAAAATATTTTTCTTGATCCTGTCTAGTACAGTTTTAATGACTAGCTTTTCAAGATCTCTTGCCTCAGTGGTTACCTGGAAAATTACAAGGGGTTTGCAGGCTTATTAGGTTGTAAAGAAGATAGTTCTGTCAGCAAAAGAATAATAGCTGGTATCTTAGAGACAACAAGGTCCCATGGATAACGTGAATCGGCAGTGATGTATCTTTTTCACGACTCTTTCCATCGGCACTTTGGACAGGTTATGTCAATTTCCGCTTCCTGGAAAATTATGATTTCAAGAAAGCTCTGCCAGCACAGAACATTTATTGAGCTCATCAACACAGTGCAACCACTGAAGGTGTGAATTAAGCGCGGTATTGCTGCACCCTCTGCCTGAGATAAGGAGAGAACAAAGTGGTCGTCATCTGTGCTTTCCAAATTTGAAACGCGTTAAAAACTACCAATATTTATGAAAATCTCTACATTAAATCCCACCTACTAAACAACGGGGGAGAGCAAACGTCCCAGCGATCCTTCCTCGGCCCCGCGCTCACGGCTTGGCTTTGCGGAGCCCGTGCCGCAGGGAAAGGCTGGAGCTGCCCTGTGCCCGGCACACACCAGCCGTGCGTCCCCGACACAGCCCCCTCGCAAAGCTCGGGCCTCAGAGGGCAAACCGGTCACACGAACCCTGCTCCCCGAGAAGCCCGAGGTGGCCTCGCCCCGCCACCAGGACCCGGGACCGCCCGGCCCCGCCGCAGCCGGGGCTCCCCGGCCGGCCGGACCCGCACCCGCGGCCCCCACTCACTTCTGCCCAGCGCCTCCGCCTTCCACTCCGTCTCCTCCACTGCCCCGTAGCGCCGCATGGGTCCCTCGGCCTCGGCGCTGGCCGAGATGGACCTGCGGAGCTCCATGGCTCCGCTCAGCCCATGCAGCGGCGCGGGCGCTGCGCGGGGCTCGGCGCTCGGTGCGCGGCGCGGGGCCCGCGGGCGGGGGGCGGGCAGGGGCTCCGGCACATGCTCAGTGCGGGGCTGGGGCGGGGGAGCCGCACAAAGCCGTGTCACACCTCGCACATGCTGCACACACGCCCCGCCCGCCCGGCCCTGCCTCCGCTCGGGTGGGCCCTGCCCGCCGTGGGGGTGCTGCCCGGAGCTCCGCGGCTCGCTGCTGTGCCGCTGTGCTGCCCTGCCCAGCGCTGCCCTGCCCAGCCCAGCCCTGCCCAGCCCTGCCCAGCCCTGCCCTGCCCAGCCCTGCCCAGCCCTGCCCTGCCCTGCCCAGCCCTGCCCTGCCCTGCCCAGCCCAGCCCAGCCCAGCCCTGCCCTGCCCTGC
>VZUI01049121.1:0-14767 GCA_013401135.1 Cettia cetti | reverse complement strand
TGATTTGGGGGTTTTTTGGGGTGGTTTGCTTTGGGGGTTTTTGGTTTGGTTTGGGGTTTTTGGGGGTTTTTTTTGGGTTTTTTTGCTTTGCTTTGCTTTTTTTTCCCCCTCCAGCCCAAGGTTGAGAAATTCCTGGCTGAGATTTTTTTGGGAGAGGAGCATCAGGAAAGCCAGGGGAAATAAAGGATATCTCCAGTAGACATTTATTGTCTCTATATATTTATAAGGAATATTTATTTACCTGACAGGGCCTCACGTTGCATTTTCCTTTCATTTTCCCTCTTCTGGGAAGCTCTCCTTACCTGCCCAACACACCTGTGGCAGGTGAGAGCTCCCTGCCCTTTCCTCCACAAAATATCAGCAGTGAGATAAAAAAAAATAATTTTTTAAAATTATTTGAAATCTTTTGGAAAGACGGATGAAAAGCTTCTCTCCTTCCCCACCCTTGACGAGCCTCTGCAGGGAGGGATAAAATTCCTGGAGAGGGATAAAGGGAGGGATAAAATTCCGGAGAGGGTTAAAAGGATCAATAAAGTTCCTGAGAGGGTTAAAAGGATCAATAAAGTTCCTGGAGAGGGATAAAGGGAGGGATAAAATTCCTGAGAGGGTTAAAAGGATCAATAAAGTTCCTGAGAGGGTAAAAAGGATCAATAAAGTTCCTGAGAGGGTAAAAAGGATCAATAAAGTTCCTGGAGAGGGTTCAAGGGAGGGATGAAGTTCCTGAGAGGGTAAAAAGGATCAATAAAGTTCCTGAGAGGGTTAAAAGGATCAATAAAGTTCCTGGAGAGGGTTAAAGGGAGGGATGAAGTTCCTGAGAGGGTAAAAAGGATCAATAAATTTCCTGGAGAGGGTTAAAGGGAGGGATGAAGTTCCTGAGAGGGTTAAAAGGATCAATAAATTTCCTGAGAGGATTAAAATGATCAGTGAAGTTCCCGAAAGGGTTAAAAGGATCTATAAAGTTCCTGAGAGGATTAAAAGGATCAATAAATTTCCTGGAAAGGGTTAAAAGGATCAGTAACCCGAAAGGGTTACAGAGCTGCCGACAGCCCAGGGCCAAGGCCCGGCCTCACGAACAGGTGGAAGGAGGTGCTGGAAACGCGATCCGGGCAGGGAAAAGCTTTGGCAGAGCCGCGAGGGAGGAAGAGGAGGAAGAAGAGGAAGAAGAGCAAAAAAAAAAAAAAAAAAAACAACCACCTCACCGTGAGCCCAGGATAGAAGCGATGGGGGAGGAGAAAGAATGGTAAGCGGTGACAAAGGTGACGAACGGGGCAGCATCGGTTGAAGCAGCGATGTCCGAGGCAGCAGCAGCCGCTGCCGGGTTCCTCCGGAGGAGCTCGGCCGAGAAGCTGAGGCGCGTCCCGTCCCGCTGGGACCCCCCGAGCTCCCGGCTGCTCCCCTCCAGACACGTCCCGGTGCAAAATTTGGGGAGTTTCGGGAGGGTTTCGGTGTCTGAGAGTTCGGCTTCGAGGTACTGGGGATGCGGGGAGGGTTTGTGGCTCTGGGCAGTGTGACTTTTCTGGGGTTTCACGCTTTTTTAAAAATTTTTTGGGGTTTTTTTCCTGGTTCTGCACCTCCTGGGGTGGGGATTTAGCTCCAGTTCATGGTAGAAATCTGAGGGACTTTTCTGGGTTTTCACGCTTTTTTAAAGGAAATTTTTGGGGTTTTTTTCCTGGTTGTGCATCTCCTGAGGTGGGGATTTAGCTCCAGTTCATGGTAGAAATCTGAGGGACTTTTCTGGGTTTTCACCCTTTTTTAAAGGAATTTTTTGGGGATTTTTCCTTGGTTGTGCATCTCCTGAGGTGGGGATTTAGCTCCAGTTCATGGTAGAAATCTGAGGGACTTTTCTTGGGTTTCACGCTTTTTTTTAGGAATTTTTTTGGGTTTTTTTCCTGGTTGTGCATCCCCTGGGGTGGGGACTTAGCTCCAGTTCATGGTAGAAATCTGAGGGGAAATGTGTGGAATAGGGGGGAAAAAAATAAAATTCATAGTTGGGGTTTATTTACGGATCAAAAAAAAGCCCAGAAGGTGGAAGGGAAAAAATTTGCTGTCCATAGGGAATGCTATTTATATATTTATATATTTATATATTTATACGTTTATATAGTTTATATAGTTTATATACTTATATTTATGTTTTATATGTATATATTTACATAAATATATATAGATATGAATATAAATATAAAATATATAAACATAAAAATATACACACACTCATCTGATTTCAGCAGGGCCTGGCTTATCAAATCAGAATTTATGGATCACTCCCTCTGATTTCAGCAGGGGCTGAATTCAGAATAAATTAATTAGAATTTATGGATCACTCCACCTGATTTCAGGCTCTCATTAGTAGAAGATAAATTGATTTTCTAGAGGATCCCAAATTCCCAGCCCAGGGTAACATAAACCCCCCTCCTGTCCTAGTTTACCAGGACAAGAATTTGGTGACAAATCAAGTGGAAATCACCACCCCATCCCCAGAAAAAATGAGATTTATTTTAATTATCATTCCCATTTAATACAAAAAAATATTTCTGGAAGGCCGTGGCGATTTTATTTTGGAGATGCAGGACCTCAATCCCGAGCTTGAGCTTTATGAATTTTGGAAACTCACCCACAGATCTTGATGAGGGCTCTTCATCCTCGTGTATTCCCTTTCTCCTGTTGCTTTTTCTGGCCTCTGATGAGCTCAACCAGATGATCTGAGTGCCCCTAAATGAAGTTTCAGGGGTGAAAAAGGATTTTAATGAGGGCTCAAATGTTTTTTTCCCTGGACCTGAGCCTGGAGCAGCTGCCCAGGGCTCAGATTCAACTCCAGCCCAGTCATAAATCAGCTCCACCTGATATTTTAGGGTTAAATTTCAGCAGCATAGGGATAAAAATGTTTTTTTTTAAATCATGGGGATAGATTTAGGAGGGGGTGGAAAGAGAAGTTAAGCCTGAAAAGCCCCTGGGAAAAAATGCTGGGCTTTGTTTTTACTAAATTATGTGAAATTGCACCCACATAATGATCATATGATTGTTAAACGTGATGATTGTTTGGTAGTTGAATATGATTATTGTTTAATTGAATATGACATTGTTTAATTGAATATGGTTATTGTCTAATTGAATATGATTATTGCAAAAAGAATCATGAGAAATGATAATTGGGGGGGGCTGATGAAAATTGCAAAAATTCACGTTTGGATAAGAGCCTCTGACAAACAGGAAGGGCACCCCAAAAATTTTTTCCTCTTCCCACCTCCCCACTGTAAGAAAACAAAATAAAATCCAGAAAATGCAGAATTTGAGGGGGCAGAGGGCAGTGAGGTGCTTGGGCTGTAAAAAAACAAAGTAAAATCCGGAAAATGCAGAATTTGAGGGAGCAGAGGGCAGCGAGGTCTGACCCCAGGAAGTTCCTGGAAGTGACCCCAAATGGGAGGGTACCCAAAAAACTTTTTACTAAAACAAAACAAAATCCAGAAAACCCCAAATTTGAGGGAGCAGAGGTCACTGAGGTGCTTGGGCTGCAAGAAAACAAAATAAAATCCAGAAAATGCAGAATTTGAGGGAGCAGAGGGCACTGAGGTGCTTGGCATGGAGGAACTGGACACTGCAGCAGTGACCCCAAATGGGAGGGTACCCCAAAAACTTTTTACTAAAACAAAATAAAATGCAGAAAATGCAAAATTTGAGGGAGCAGAGGGCAGTGAGGTCCTTGGGCTGCAAGAAAACAAAATAAAATCCAGAAAATGCAGAATTTGAGGGAGCAAAGGGCACCAAGGTCTGACCCCAGGAAGTTCCTGGAAGTGACTCCAAATGGGAGGGTACCCAAAAAAACTTTTACTAAAACAAAATAAAATCCAGAAAATGCAAAATTTGAGGGAGCAGAGGGCAGCGAAGTCCTTGGGCTGTAAGAAAACAAAATAAAATCCAGAAAATGCAGAATTTGAGGGAGCAGAGGACACCGAGGTCCTTGGCCTGGAGGAACCGGACACTGCAGAAGTGACCCCAAATGGGAGGGTACCCCAAAAAACCTTTAACTAAAACAAAATAAAATCCAGAAAATGCAAAATTTGAGGGGGCAGAGGGCACCGAGGTGCTTGACCTGGAGGAACCGAACACTGTAAAAGTGACCCGGGGCAATTCCTGGAAAAGCACCACCCCCTCAGGGCTGAGCGCCAGAAATTCCTGTCCCAACCCTGCTGAAATCATTCCTTACCCTCAGGAGAGAGGCAATGGCAGCCGTGTTCCTCCCGGGGAACCTCCAGGACGAAGCCACTTGCTCCGTGTGCCTGGAATTCTTCAAGGATCCCGTCTCCATCGAGTGCGGGCACAACTTTTGCCGGGCGTGCATCATTAAAAGCTGGCAGGACCTGGAGATGGATTTCCCGTGCCCTCAGTGCCGGGAGGTTTTTCAGCAGAAAAATTTCCGTCCGAACCGGCAACTGGCGAATATGTCGGAGATTATCAGTCAGTTCACGCAGCGAGGAGCTAAAGGAACCGAGGAGGAAGGACTTTGCCCCAAGCATCGTGAGGCGTTGAAGCTTTTTTGCAAGGATGACCGCAGGAGTATCTGCGTGGTGTGCGACAGGTCCCGGGAGCACCGGCCGCATTCGGTGGTGCCCGTGGATGAAGCTTCGGAGGAGTACAAGGTTTGTCTGTCTTTCTTTCTGTCTTTCTGTCTTTCTTTTTGTCTTTCTGTCTTTCTGTCCGTCCGTCCGTCTTTCTGTGCCCCCGGTGTCACCCGGCTTTGCACCCCCGGGCTGTTCCTGGAAAAGCCACAAATGGGAGGGCACCCCAAAATATTTTTAATAAAAATCCAGGAAATGCAGAATTTGAGGGAGCAGAGGGCACCGAGGTCTTGACCCCGGGCAGTTCCTGGAAAAGCCCCGAATGGGAGGGTACCCCAAAATATTTTTAATAAAAATCCAGAAAATGCAAAATTTGAGGGAGCAGAGGGCACCGAGGTCCTTGACCCCGGGCAGTTCTTGGAAAAGCCCCGAATGGGAGGGTACGCCCCTGAAATTTTTTTTTACTAAAACAAAATAAAATCCAGGAAATGCAGAATTTGAGGGAGCAGAGGGCAACCCAAAAAATTTTTCCTCTCCCCGCTGTAAGAAAACAAAATAAAATCCAGAAAATGCAGAATTTGAGGGAGCAGAGGGCATCGAGATCCTTGGCCTAGAGGAACTGGACACTACAGAAGTGACACCAAATGGGATGGTACACCAAAAAAATTTTACTAAAGCAAAATAAAATCCAGAAAATGCAGAATTTGAGGGGCAGAGGGCAGTGAGGTGCTTGGGCTGTAAGAAAACAAAATAAAATCCAGAAAATAAAGAATTTGACGGAGCAGAAGGCAGTGAGGTGCTTGGCCTGGAGGAACTGGACACTGCAGAAGTGACACCAAATGGGATGGTACCCCCAAAAAATTCTTACTAAAACAAAATAAAATTCAGAAAATGCAGAATTTGAGGGGGTAGAGGGCAGCTAGGTCTTTGGGCTGTAAGAAAACAAAATAAAATCCAGAAAATGCAGAATTTGAGGGGGCAGAGGGCAGTGAGGTCTGACCCTGGGCAGTTCCTGGAAAAGCCCCAAATGGGAGGGTACCCAAAAATATTTTTAATAAAAATCCAGAAAATGCAGAATTTGAGGGAACAGAGGGCAACAAGGTGCAGAAAACAAAATAAAATCCAGAAAATGCAGAATTTGAGGGGGCAGAGGGCAGTGAGGTCTGACCCTGGGCAGTTTCTGGAACAGCCCCAAATGGGAGGGTACCCCAAAAAAATTTCTGCCCAGCTTCCCCCTCCAAAAAACCCCCAAAAAATCTGGGAGAATGAGTATGAGATGATAATTCTGAGCTTGAAAGTTTTTTTGCTGCTGGATTTCTTCCCAAGGGAAGAAACTTTCTCTAAATAATCCAAAACTTCCTTGAATTGGGTGTGTTTTGGTTGGTTTTTATTTATTTTTTCCTCATGTGACTGGAGAGAGAATCTGGTTTGGCAGCTTCCAGGGCTGCAATGCTACTGCAAAATTTGAGGAAGTTTCAATTCTTTTGCCCAAATAATTTGGGGGAAAAACCTGTAATTTTTCTCAAATTTATTGTGTTTGGGTTGGTTTTTATTTAGTTTTACTCACATACACTATTTGAGGAAGTTCCAGGTTTTTTTCCCAAATAATCTGGGCAAAAACCCCATAATTTTTCTCAAATTTATTGTGTTTTGGGGTTTTTTTAGTTTAACTTACATACACTATTTGAGGAAGTTCCAGGTTTTTTTCCCAAATAATTTTGGAAAAAACCATGTAATTTTTCTCAAATTTATTGTGGTTTTGTTGGGTTTTTTTAGTTTAACTTACATACACTATTTGAGGAAGTTCCAGGGTTTTTTTTTCCAAATAATCTGGCAAAAAACCTGTAATTTTTCTCAAATTTATTGTGTTTTTGTTGGTTTTTTTGCATTATCTGAGGAACTTCCAGTTGCTTGGCCCCAAATAATCTGATTTTTTTTTTTTCCTGGGGGCAGAGGGATAAAATTCTGGATTTTCCTCCCTCCCCATCCCAAAAAAAAGAACAGAGAAGGAGAGAAATCTTTTTGTTTTATCCCCCAGGAGAAAATGCAGGCACGTTTGGATTTCCTGAGGAAGGAGAGGCAGCAGCTGCTGGAATTCAAAGTGAACGATGATAAAAAAACCCAGGAGCTGCTGGTGGGTGCCGGGGTTAAAAATTCATATATTGATTGATTGATTGATATATTGATTGATTTATATCGTGATTTATTTATAGACTGGTAGATATTTATAGACTGATTTATTTATATATTGATTTATTTATAGACTGATAGATATTTATAGACTGATTTATTTATATATTGATTTATTTATAGACTGATAGATATTTATATATTGATTGATTAATATATTGATTTATTTATAGACTGATAGATATTTATATATTGATTTATTTATAGACTGATAGATATTTATATATTGATTTATTTATATATATTTTTTTTATAGACTGATAGATATTTATAGACTGATTTATTTATATATTGATTTATTTATAGACTGATAGATATTTATAGACTGATAGATATTTATAGACTGATTTATTTATATACCAATATATATTTATGTACTGATAGATATTTATATACTGGTATATAGTTATATACTGGTATATAGTTATATACTGAAATATATTTAGATACTGATATATTTATGTAGATATATATTTATACACTGGTATATTTATTTACTGATATTTATTTATTTACTTATATATTTGTTGAGAAATATATAAAAACTAGAAAATATAAAACCAAATATAAATATTGAGCTATAAATATATAAAAATATTTAGGTATAAGTATATAAATATGTAAAATTGCTGGGGCTTTGCCATTTTTTCCTGGTTTTTTACCATTTTTGCTGGTTTTTCTCTCTTTTTTTGCTTGTTTCACTGGTTTTTTGCCATTTTTTACCTTTTTTTTGCCATTTTTTACCTTTTTTTTGCCATTTTTTGCTGGCTTTTTGCCATTTTTTGCTGGCTTTTTGCCACTTTTTGCTGGTTTTTTACCATTTTTAACCTTTTTTCCCATTTTTCACCCTTTTTTTCCCATTTTCTCCCCTTTTTCCCCCCAGCAAAGCATTGAAACCAAACGACAGAAACTCCTCTCACAATTCCAACACCTCAGGCAGTTCCTGCACAACCAGGAGCAAATTTTACTGGGTTTTTTTTTGTTCTTTTTAATTTTTTTTCTCTTTTTTTGCTGCTTTTTTTGCCATTTTTTACTGCTTTTTTACCATTTTTTTCTGTTTTATTGCCATTTTTCCCAGGTTTTACCATTTTTTACTGGTTTTTTACTGTTTTTTACTGGTTTTTTGCCATTGTTTTCTGAGTTTTGCCATTTTTTGCTGTTTTTTACTCTTTTTTTCTGGTTTTTATGCCATTTTTTCCTGGGTTTTGCCATTTTTTGCTGATTTATTGCCATTTTTTGCCATTTTTGCAATTTTTTGCCTTTTTTACCATTTTTTGCTGGGTTTTTTGCCATTTTCTTCCTGGGTTTTTTTGCCATTTTTGCTTTTTTTGCTATTTTTTTACTGGTTTTTTACCATTTTTTGCTATTTTTTTGCTGGTTTTTTACCCTTTTTTGCTGGTTTTTTCACCATTTTCTCCCCTTCCCCCCCAGCAAACCATCGAAACCGAACGACAGAAACTCCTCTCAGAATTCCAACACCTCAGGCAGTTCCTGCACGACCAGGAGCAAATTTTACTGGGACAACTGGAAAAAATGGAAAAAACCATTTCCAGGAGGCAGAACGACAACATCAGCGAGCTCTCCAGGGAGATCACGCTCCTCAACAAACTCATCTCCGAGCTGGAGGAGAAACTGCAGCAGCCAGTGCTGCAATTCCTCAAGGTCAGCTCTCAAAAAACTTATTTCTCATTTATTTTCATTTTTTTGGGGGGCTTTATGGGTGTTTTAGAGGGGTAAAAGTTGTTACAAACTAACTTAAATGAATTTATTTTGAATTTTTTCGGGGTTTTTTTGTGTATTTATGGGTCTTTTAGAGAGATTTGGGGGTAAAAGTTGTTACAAACTAACTTAAATGAATTTATTTTGAATTTTTTCGGGGTTTTTTTGTGTATTTATGGGTCTTTTAGAGAGATTTGGGGGTAAAAGTTGTTACAAACTAACTTAAATGAATTTATTTTGAATTTTTTCGGGGTTTTTTTGTGTATTTATGGGTCTTTTAGAGAGATTTGGGGGTAAAAGTTGTTACAAACTAACTTAAATGAATTTATTTTGATTTTTTTTTGTTTTTTTGTGTATTTATGGGTGTTTTAGAGGAGTTTTGGGGCTTAAAGTTGTTACAAACTAACTTAAATGAATTTATTTTGAATTTTTTGGGGTTTTTGGGTGGGTTTATGGGTGGTTTAGAGGGGTTTTGGGGGCTAAAAGTTGTTACAAACGAACTTAAATGAATTTATTTTGAATTTTTTCGGGGTTTTTTTGTGTATTTATGGGTCTTTTAGAGAGATTTGGGGGTAAACTTAAATGAATTTATTTTGAATTTTTTCGGGGTTTTTTTGTGTATTTATGGGTCTTTTAGAGAGATTTGGGGGTAAAAGTTGTTACAAACGAACTTAAATTAATTTATTTTGAATTTTTTTTGGTTTTTTGGTGGGTTTATAGGTCTTTTAGAGGGGGTTGGGGGGTAAAAGTTGCTGTTAACTAAATTAAATGAATTTATTTTGAATTTTTTCGGGGTTTTTTTGTGTATTTATGGGTCTTTTAGAGAGGTTTGGGGGTAAAAGTTGCTGTTAACTAACTTAAATGAATTTATTTTGAATTTTTTTGGGTTTTTTGTGGATTTATGGGTCTTTTAGAGTGGTTTTGGGGGTAAAAGTTGCAATTAACTAACTTAAATTAATTTATTTCTAATTTTTTCCTTTTTTTTGTGAATTTATGGGTCCTTTAGAGGGATTTTGGGGGTAAAAGTTGCTATAAATGAACTTAAATTACTTTATTTCTCTTTTTTTCATTTTTTTGTGGATTTATGGGTCTTTTAGAGGGATTTTGGGGGGTAAAAGTTGCTATTAACGAACTTAAATTAATTTATTTCTAATTTTTTTCCTTTTTTTGGTGGATTTATGGGTCCTTTAGAGGAGTTTGTGGGGCTAAAAGTTGTTACAAAAGAACTTAAATTAATTTAATTACTAAATTATTCTGTTTTTAATGAGTGGATGGTGGCAGGAGGTGTCTGAGCACCCCAAGCTCTCTCTGACTGAAGAACACCCTAAAAATTTCTCCTTTTCAACTGAAATAAATTTATTTTTCCCCTCCTTTCCAACTGAAATAAATTTATTTTTCCCCTCCTTTCCAACTGAAATAATTTCCCTGGATTTTGGGGAATTTTCCCCTGGATTTTGGGGAATTTTCCCCTGGATTTTGGGGAATTTTCCCCTGGATTTTGGGGATTTTTCACTGGATTTTTCTTTTTTTTTTTCCCTTTTCCAGGATGTGATGGGTGTCATTAGCAGGTATGGACATATATATAGATTTCATATATAATGTAGATTTTTTTATATATATACACACGTTTATCTAAATAAATAAAAAAAATTTAAAGTTTTAATGTGTGTATATATATATAAAATTTTCCCCCTTTATTTCCCCCCTTTATTTTCCCATTTTCCCCTTTATTTTTTCCATTTTTTCCCCTTTATTTTTTCAAAATTTTCCCCATTTTCCCCCTTTATTTTTTCCATTTTCCCCCTTTATTTTCCCCTTTTATTTTCCCCTTTATTTTCCCCCATTTTTCCTCATTTTCCCCTATTTTATTCCCATTTTCCCCCTTTATTTTCCCCATTTTTTCTCTTTTTTTTTCCCATTTTCCCCCATTTTTTTCCCTTTATTTCCCCATTTTCCCCCTTTATCTTATTTTCCCCCTTTATTTTCCCATTTTCTCCCCTTTATTTTCCTCATTTTTCCTCATTTTTCCCCCTTTATTTTCTCATTTATTCCCATTTATTTCCCCATTTTCCCCCTTTATTTTCCCCATTTTTCCCCCTTTATTTTCCCCATTTTTTCCCCATTTTCCCTCTTTTTTTCCCCATTTTTCCCCTTTATTTTTTTCAATTTTTTCCTCATTTTTTCCCCATTTTTTCCCTTTTTTTCCCCTCCCAGGAGTGATGAGCTGAAATGCCCCAAGCCCATCCCGGTTTGCTCGGACATGAAAAATCAAATTTGCAATTTCTCCCTCAAAACCCTCGGCCTGGAGAAAGTTCTGAAGAAATTCCGAGGTGGGTGAAGAGAAAAACAAAATTCACTTCTTTAAAAAAAATTAAAATTTAATTTATTTAAAAAAATAAATTGAGAATTAGACAGCAAAGAAATGAAATAAAGTTTCTTGGCAGAGAAAAAAAATCAGATTTTTTTTTTGTTTAAATATCAATATTTTATGTATTCAACATGAGCTTCACTTCCTTAAAAATGATAAATTTCATTTAAAAATTTATTAAAAATTAAAAATAGAGAATTAGCAAATAAATGAAATAAAGTTTCTTGGCTGAGAAAAAAATCAGGTTTTTTTTTGGTTTAAATATCAATATTTAAATTGATGTTTATAATTCAACACAAGCTTCAATTCCTTCAAAAAATATTTATAAATGTAATTAAAAATTTAAAAATAGAGAATTAGACAGCAAAGAAATGAAATAAAGTTTCTTGGCTGAGAAAAAATTCAGATTTTTTTTTTGTTTTAAATATCAATATTTTGTATATTCAACATGAGCTTCACTTCCTCAAAAAAATTTAAAAATTTAATTTATTTTAAAAAAATAGGGAATTAGACAGCAAAGAAATGAAATAAAGTTTCTTGGCTGAGAAAAAAAATCAGATTTTTTTTTCTTTTAAATATCAATATTTTATGTATTCAACATGAGCTTCACTTCCTTTGAAAAAATTATATTTAAATTGATATTTAAATTAATATTTTATTGTAGAACTGTCTTTTCTACATGCCCCAAAGGGGTTTTTTTGTAATGAAAATTAAATATATTTAACATTTATCTCCCTGTTTTTCAGAACACCTGCAGGACGAGCTGGGAAGAGGAGAAAAAGGTAAAAAAAAAAATTAAAAAATAAAATTTCAGACGAGTCCCAGAGCAAAAACTGAAAATCGTGATTGTATTTTGCAAAACCAAAGAGAGAGGGGGAAAAAAGGGGAAAAAAAGGGAAATTAAAAAAAAAAAGGAAAAAAATCTAGATTTTTTTAAAAATATATTTTTTCCTCAATTTCTTCAATCTAGATTTTTAAATTTTATTTTTTTCCTCAATTTCTTCAATCTAGATTTTTTAAATTATTTTTTCCTTAATTTTTTCAATCTAGATTTTTTTAAATTTTATTTCCTTAATTTCTTCAATCTAGATTTTTTAAAATTTTATTTCCTTAATTTCTTCAATCTAGATTTTTTAAAATTTTTTTTTCTCCTTTAATTTCTTCAAAACTTTGCCCCCCAAAAAAACCCCAAGAAAAACCAAAAGCAGAGCTCAGAGTGTGTGGAAAATGAAATTAAAAATCTGATTTATTTGAAATTTGTGATGCCAGAGGGGTGGAAAATGCAATTAAAAATTTGATTTATTTGGGGAAAAAAAGCTGGGGTTACTGGGATTGAACTGGGATCACTGGTCTCAAACTGGGATTGCTGTCCAGTTAACTGGGGTTACTGGGATTGAACTGGGATCACCGTCCAGTTGACTGGGATCACTGGTTTCAAACTGGGATCCCTCTGCAGTTAACTGGGATCACTGGTCTCAAACTGGGATCCCTCTCCAGTGAACTGGGGTTACTGGTCTCGAACTGGGATCCCTCTCCAGTTAACTGGGATCACTGGTCTCAAACTGGGATCCCTCTGCAGTTAACTGGGATCCCTGGTCTCAAACTGGGATCACTGTCCAGTGTGGGGCAGGGTTACTGGGATTGAACTGGGATCCCTCTCCAGTAAACTGGGATCACTGCTCCCAAACTGGGATCCCTCTCCAGTTAACTGGGATCACTGGTCTCAAGCTGGGATCCCTCTCCAGTGGACTGGGATCACTGGGATTGAACTGGGATCACTGTCCAGTGAACTGGGATCACTGCTCTCAAACTGGGATCACTGTCCAGTTAACTGGGATCACTGCTCCCAAACTGGGATCCCTCTCCATTGAACTGGGATCCCCGCTCCCAAACTGGGATCCCTCTCCAGTGAACTGGGATCCCCGCTCCCAAACTGGGATCCCTCTCCAGTGAACTGGGGTTGCTGGGATTGAATTGGGATCACTGGGATTGAACTGGGATCCCTCTCCAGTGAACTGGGGTTACTGGGATTGAATTGGGATCACTGTCCAGTGAACTGGGGTTACTGGGATTGAACTGGGATCCCTTTTCCAGTGAACTGGGATCCCCGCTCTCAAACTGGGCTCACCGCCACCCCCAACCCCACAACCTCCCCTCCCTCCTTTCCTCCCTGCCCCAATCCCCCCCTGACCTGTGACCCCATCCCCCCAGCCGAGCTAACCCTGGACCCCGACTCCGCCAACCACCTCCTCATCCTCTCGGCCGACCTCAAGAGCGTCCGCATGGGCTGCAGGAAGCAGGAGCTGCCCGACAACCCCAAACGCTTCGACACCAACTCCCGCGTGCTGGCCAGCACCGGCTTCCGCGCCGGCCGCCACTTCTGGGACGTGGAGGTGGGACCTTCCGATGGTTGGGCTTTTGGGGTGGCCAAAGAGTCCATCAGGAGGAAGGGGTTGACTCAGTTCTCTCCTGAAGAAGGGATTTGGGCGTTGCAGCAAAATGGAGGGAGGTACTGGGCCGTAACGTCGCCGCAGCGCACGCCGCTGTGCCTGGCGGGGAAGCTGAGCAGGGTCAGGGTTTATCTGGACTATGAGGGGGAGGAGGTTTCGTTCTACGACGCTGAGAACATGCAGCACATCTTCACCTTCAACGTGGCCTTCCAGGAGAAGGTGTTCCCTCTTTTTTCTGTGTGTTCCACTGTCACCTACATCAAGCTGTGCCCTTGAGGTGGCTGAGGTGGCCCAGAAAGGTCAGGGTTTACCTGGACTGTGAGGAGAGGAAGTTTCCATCCTGAACTGTGAGGAGAGGAAGTTTCTATGAAGCCAAGAACATCTTCACCTTCAACGTGGCCTTCCAGGAGAAGGTGTTTCCTCTTTTTTCTGTGTGTTCCACTGTCACCTACATCAAGCTGTGCCCCTGAGGTGGCTGAGGTGGCCCAGAAAGGTCAGGGTCTACCTGGACTGTGAGGAGAGGAAGTTTCTATGAAGTTAAGAACATCTTCACCTTCAACGTGGCCTTCCAGGAGAAGGTGTTTCCTCTTTTCTCAGTCTGCTCCACTGTCACCTACATCAAGCTGTGCCCCTTAGGTGACTCAGGAAGGGCTTTACCTGGACTATGAGGAGAGGAAGTTTCTGTGAGGCCAAGAACATCTTCACCTTCATCATGGCCTTCCAGGAGAAGGTGTTCCCTCTTTTTTAGGTGACACAGCAGGGTCAGGCTTTACCTGGACTGTGAGGAGAGGAAGTTTCCATCCTGAAAGTTTCCATCCTGTGAGGAGAGGAAGTTCTGTGAGGCCAAGAACCTGCAGCACATCTTCATCTTCATCTTCATCGTGGCCTTCCAGGAGAAGGTGTTCCCTCTTTTCTCCTTCTGTTCCACATCAAGCTGTGCCCCTCAGGTGGCCCAGCAAGGTCAGGCTTTACCTGGACTCGAAATTTGTGGCCACCACCTCAAAATTTGTGGCCACCACCTCAAAATTTGTGGCCACCACCTCAGAATTTGTGGCCACCACCTCAGAATTTGTGGCCACCACCTCAAAATTTGTTGCCACCAACTGAAAGGTTATGGCCACCAAGTCGAAGGTGTGACCTCTCCAGTCTGGGGTTTTTTTTTGGCTGCTCTCCCCTGGCTGCTTCTCCACCCACAGCTCCTCTGGAAAAATTTAAAAGGTGCTTTTTGTTTGGGATTTTTTTTGGATTTTTTGGGATTTTTTTTTTATTTTTTGGGATATTTTGGGGATTTTTGGGGGATTTTTTGGGATTTTTTTGGATTTTGGGGGGATTTTTTTGGAATTTTTTTGTGGGTTTTTTTTGTGATTTCTTAATTTTTTTAATATATTTTTCGGGGAATTCTTGGGGGGATTTTTTGGGAGGATTTTTTTGGATTTTTTTTATTTTTTTGAGGATTTTTTTGACTTTTGGGGATTTTGGGGGGG